>JAHBBA010000180.1:0-172607 GCA_018806925.1 Skeletonema costatum | reverse complement strand
GCCGCAAAGCTGTTACCTCACTTAGATCGTAGGGCAGATACTGGCATCCATGGTTCAGCCTACGAGGCTGTAGCAAGCTGATACACTTATAAGAGCTTGAGTAGTGGCATATACCTTCTATACTATCGTAACCAATCATAATGGGCCGCTAAAAGCTGTTAGATTACTCCATTCACAGCGTTAGATACGATATGGTGCGAGAGGTTGCTTGCGGCCATCCCAAATTGGACCTCATCAGGTCACCTACGAGCGCTGTAGCAACGCTGATGCACATATGAAGAGCTTGAGTAGTGGCATGTATCCTTCTATACTATCGTAACCAATCATAATGGGCCGCTAAAAGCTGTAGATTACTCCATTCACAGCGTTAGATACGATATGGTGCGACTAGGTTGCTTGCGGCCATCCCAAATTGGACCTCATCAGGTCACCTACGAGGCTGTAGCATGGCTGATGACACTTATAAAGGCTTGAGTAGTGGCATATATCCCTTCTATACTATCGTAACCAATCATAATGGGCCGCTAAAAGCTGTGATTGCGACATTCACAGCGTTAGATACGATATGGTGCGAGAGGTTGCTTGCGGCCATCCCAAATTGGACCTCATCAGGTCACCTACGACGCTGTAGCAAGGCTGATGCACATATAACAGGCTTGAGTAGTGGCATATATCCTTCTATACTATCGTAACCAATCATAATGGGCCGCTAAAAGCTGTATGATTGCGACCATTCACAGCGTTAGATACGATATGGTGCGAGAGGTTGCTGGCGGCCATCCCAAATTGGACCTCATCAGGTCACCTACGAGGCTGTAGCAAGGCTGATGCACATATAAAGGCTTGAGTAGTGGCATATATCCCTTCTATACTATCGTAACCAATCATAATGGGCCGCTAAAAGCTGTAGATTGCGCCATTCACAGCGTTAGATACGATATGGTGCTGAGAGGTTGCTTGCGGCCATCCCAAATTGGACCTCATCAGGTCACCTACGACGCTGTAGCAAGGCTGATACACATATAAAGCTTGAGTAGTGGCATATATCCCTTCTATACTATCGTAACCAATCATAATGGGCCGCTAAAAGCTGTTGATTGCGCCATTCACAGCGTTAGATACTGATATGGTGCGAGAGGTTGCTTGCGGCCATCCCAAATTGGACCTCATCAGGTCACCTACGACGCTGTAGCACGGCTGATACACATATAAAGAGCTTGAGTAGTGGCATATATCCTTCTATACTATCGTAACCAATCATAATGGGCCGCTAAAAGCTGTTGATTGCGCCATTGACAGCGTTAGATACGATATGGTGCTGAGAGTGTTGCTTGCGGCCATCCCAAATTGGACCTCATCAGGTCACCTACGACGCTGTAGCAAGGCTGATGCACATATAAAGAGCTTGAGTAGTGGCATATATCCTTCTATACTATCGTAACCAATCATAATGGGCCGCTAAAAAGCTGTATGATTGCTCCATTCACAGCGTTAGATACGATATGGTGCGAGAGTGTTGCTTGCGGCCATCCCAAATTGGACCTCATCAGGTCACCTACGACGCTGTAGCAAGGCTGATGCACATATCAAGAGCTTGAGTAGTGGCATGTATCCCTTCTATACTATCGTAACCAATCATAATGGGCCGCTAAAAGCTGTAGATTGCGACATTCACAGCGTTAGATACGATATGGTGCGAGAGGTTGCTGGCGGCCATCCCAAATTGGACCTCATCAGGTCACCTACGACGCTGTAGCAAGGCTGATACACTTATCAAGAGCTTGAGTAGTGGCATATATCCTTCTATACTATCGTAACCAATCATAATGGGCCGCTAAAAGCTGTGATTGCGACATTCACAGCGTTAGATACGATATGGTGCGAGAGGTTGCTTGCGGCCATCCCAAATTGGACCTCATCAGGTCACCTACGACGCTGTAGCATGGCTGATGCACATATCAACAGCTTGAGTAGTGGCATGTATCCCTTCTATACTATCGTAACCAATCATAATGGGCCGCTAAAAGCTGTGATTGCGCCATTCACAGCGTTAGATACGATATGGTGCGAGAGGTTGCTTGCGGCCATCCCAAATTGGACCTCATCAGGTCACCTACGACGCTGTAGCAAAGCTGATACACATATCAACAGGCTTGAGTAGTGGCATATATCCTTCTATACTATCGTAACCAATCATAATGGGCCGCTAAAAGCTGTTGATTGCGACCATTCACAGCGTTAGATATGATATGGTGCGAGAGGTTGCTTGCGGCCATCCCAAATTGGACCTCATCAGGTCACCTACGACGCTGTAGCACGGCTGATACACATATAAGAGCTTGAGTAGTGGCATATATCCTTCTATACTATCGTAACCAATCATAATGGGCCGCTAAAAGCTGTGATTGCCACATTCACAGCGTTAGATACGATATGGTGCTGAGAGGTTGCTGGCGGCCATCCCAAATTGGACCTCATCAGGTCACCTACGAGCGCTGTAGCATAGCTGATATACATATAAAGAGCTTGAGTAGTGGCATGTATCCTTCTATACTATCGTAACCAATCATAATGGGCCGCTAAAAGCTGTAGATTACTCCATTCACAGCGTTAGATACGATATGGTGCGAGAGGTAGCTTGCGGCCATCCCAAATTGGACCTCATCAGGTCACCTACGACGCTGTAGCAAAGCTGATACACTATGAAGAGCTTGAGTAGTGGCATGTATCCTTCTATGCTATCGTAACCAATCATAATGGGCCGCTAAAAGCTGTAGATTACGCCATTCACAACGTTAGATACGATATGGTGCGAGAGGTTGCTTGCGGCCATCCCAAATTGGACCTCATCAGGTCACCTACGAGGCTGTAGCAACGCTGATATACATATGAAGGGCTTGAGTAGTGGCATGTATCCCTTCTATACTATCGTAACCAATCATAATGGGCCGCTAAAAGCTGTAGATTACGACATTCACAGCGTTAGATACGATATGGTGCGAGAGGTTGCTTGCGGCCATCCCAAATTGGACCTCATCAGGTCACCTACGAGCGCTGTAGCAAGATCTGATACACTTATGAAGAGCTTGAGTAGTGGCATGTATCCTTCTATGCTATCGTAACCAATCATAATGGGCCGCTAAAAGCTGTAGATTACTCCATTCACAGCGTTAGATACGATATGGTGCGAGAGGTTGCTTGCGGCCATCCCAAATTGGACCTCATCAGGTCACCTACGAGGCTGTAGCACGGCTGATACACATATAAAGGCTTGAGTAGTGGCATATATCCTTCTATGCTATCGTAACCAATCATAATGGGCCGCTAAAAGCTGTGATTGCCCCATTCACAGCGTTAGATACGATATGGTGCGAGAGGTTGCTTGCGGCCATCCCAAATTGGACCTCATCAGGTCACCTACGAGGCTGTAGCAAAGCTGATACACATATAAAGAGCTTGAGTAGTGGCATGTATCCCTTCATACTATCGTAACCAATCATAATGGGCCGCTAAAAGCTGTAGATTACTCCATTCACAGCGTTAGATACGATATGGTGCGAGAGGGTTGCTTGCGGGCCATCCCCAAATTGGACCTCATCACGGTCACCTACGAGGCTGTAGCAACGCTGATATACATATAAAGAGCTTGAGTAGTGGCATGTATCCCTTCTATACTATCGTAACCAATCATAATGGGCCGCCTCTAAAAAAGCTGTAGGGATTACTCCATTCACAACGTTATCCAGCCAAATGAAGTGAAGTGGGGACTCATGATAGCAAGCGCCCTTCGGCGTGTTGAGGAATATGAAAGTGCTCTTCGCGAGTACGAAAGGTTGCAGCAAAGTTTCCCTGATAATGGCGAATGCAAGCATAATATCCTAACTTTGAGACAGATGCTCGGTAAGGTCGACCGCAGCTAAAATACTCACATCTTTCATCTTTACACCTAAGCAACTACAAATTCCTTCAATCATTACAACTCTCCCTGTCCATGTTGATCTTGCCCAATCTCTAATGATGCGGAGTCATTCTTTTTGAATATTATCCGAGGAGTCAATGTAACAGCACCATGGTATTCTGACCAACCGCCCCATACTTCTGCTATTATTCCATCTTTATTTGTGTCACTAACTTTGTTCGGTACAAGAGTATATGTTACGTTGCCATTCTTGCCTCTTGCATGTGCTCTCTTGCCATTACATAATAGACCTCCAACACCTGATGCACCAGTAAATGAAGTTCTTTTTGCTTTGTGTTGCTTCTTATTGCTGTTGATCGTAGGGGACGTTGGGCGAAGGTGCTGGTCTCGGAGATGGCGAGGCATAAAATGGAGTCGACTCTACAACATATTGGATATCTGACAAATCGGATAACGTAGATTGATCCAAGCCGATTTTGAAGGACAATGAAGTAAAATCATTATCAATCCACACAATAGCACCTCCACCTCCATTATCAGAAGCAACATCAACTCTTGTGCTGCCAGATTCGTCGTAGACTGCGAGTTTGACAACTGAAGCGTCGTTCTCCTCGCTTGCATGCCGCACTTTGTTGTTCATGATGATTTCATCTGCTTCCAATTGTCGGCTGCACTTGAGCCAAGCCGCAAAGCCAGAGGTTGGAGAGGGAAGAAACAGCAGAAAAAGAAAGCTTGCAAGCATTGCATTGTTGATAGCAAGAGGCATCGTTGACGTTAATAGTTCATGAAGAGTAGAGCAGCTGCTGGCAAGCAAGTCTCAATTCTGATCTGCAAGCAGCAAGCATGCGTCATGAAGCTTCAGATTTCAGATGCAGGCGAAAATGGTAGCGAGCTATGAGCGAGCAAACGATTCTCCATGGGGGCTACTACTTTGTGAAACTTCTTCATGGAACTTTCTAGAACTCATCATTTCTAACTCAAGTTCTGCATTCTGCAGTGCAGACCATGAAGTTGTTGCATTATCGCTCCTAGCTAGACATCATTCCTTTCCAGTTGAGGCGTCTCGTCCAGCATGGTGGTAGTGGTGTTTTCTCCCACAGCAGATGGCGTCATCGCCGCCCTCCTCGCTCCATTATTTATGACAATAGGCTTTTTCATATGGGATGTGAGATGGACAGCGCAAGGGGGATCTGCCTTTGCTCTGAACATGTACAAGTGCCTCACCGCATCGATTGGATTTATAATAATGTGTCTAATTCGTGGCTTTTCCAACATGGACATGGCTAGTGCGGATGTATTCACTGCAAACAACATAGGTTACCTGTTGCTCAGCTCGACTCTTGGCATAATAGTCGGAGATTTGCTATGGTTGGAGGCGCTTCGGCTGATTGGAGCAAAGCATGTTATCGTTATAGACTCTATTAAACCATTCGCTGCGGCAATACTCGGACGTATATTTTTACAGGAGAATCTAAGGCCTCCTGCTTGGGGAGGAATGTTCCTCACCGTGCTTGGTGTTGGAGTAGTTTCCTGGGAAGAACAATCAAAATCATCTCAATCAAAAGAAGATGCAGCAGAGGATGAATGTGACGATACAAACGCTGTACAGATTGAGTCTGATAGAATAGACAACGATGCAGACGACATAGGAACTACGCAAATAAGCAGTCAAAACCACAGACGACAAAGTATCGATACCCGATGATAAAAGTAAGCGGTACTGGCGAGGTTACACTTGTGCAATAATCAATGTGTTGGCAGACTCATTCGGCTCACTATTAACAAAGCAACACGGTGTTGGGATGACGACATGGACAATCAACCTACTTCGATTCGGTTTTGCAGGCATAATTTTGCTTCTTGTGTCAATAGCCATGAGATTGCATGGATGCTATCGTTCCTCAAGAATAGACGGACACTCCCAACACACAAAGAATGAGAACAAAGAAGATACTGAATCAACATTACATATTGATCAGAGCTGCAATACATTAGCGACACCAGCACAGCAACAACATCTGCGCCCTTTGTGGTATCAATTACCTTCGCTAAAACTGAAAGGATGGCTTCAAATCACTGGCGGCGTTGCTTTGGTCACATTTTTGTGTCCAGCATTTGAGAAATTTGCTCTCTTCCAAATAACATTAGCTCTTGCTATTTCTTTGTCCTCCATCGGCCTCTGTATGCGACTACTGTTGGAGGTTCCATTCAAGGGAAAGAGACCTACAATTTGGGGATGCTTAGGTGCTTGTTTGGCTATCGCAGGAGTTGTAATTCTAAGTGTGTTTGGTTATTAAACGTGTTGCAGCATATTAAAGCATCTAACAAAACCCTTTGCTCTTTGAAAAATTAACTTCCTTCATTGACAGTGTTGCTCGCTTCTTCCTGCATTGTCGTTCAGGTTTCTTCTCCTCGTCGCTACTGTAATCGACCCAATTCTTATATGTACCCGTAGGCATCGCAAAAATGAATCTCATCTTCTTCACAGCTCTCGCAATTGCTATTAATATGTTTTGCCTTGCCTCAGCATACTTATCCCCGATCGGAGGGCATCTCAAGCGGCAATCTACCGATACTTCGAGATGGTCAGCTTCAAAGTTGGACCAGACAACGCGGAATGGGTGCGAACCGTCCGTGACTACTTCTGGGCAAGACGACCTTATTTCCTCCTTGATAGTAGCCACTAATGCAGGAATCCGATCCACGTCTGAGTAGTCGAACCTTAGGGTTTGTTTCACCTGACTGTACCTCTGGTTACTTCTGTTTGTGACGCGAATGTTTGATAGCTGACTATTTGGTATGGAAGTAACCAATTCATCTCCTCCTTTGATAGATGTGTTCAACCAACCAATGTTCTTTACGACTCCTACTGTTCCATCGCCGAGTGCAATATTATCACCAATAGCAAACTTATCAGACGAAGCAAGTGCCAAGCCTCCTAGCGCTTTCTTTGCAAGATCTTGAGTAGCTAAAGTTAAAGTAAGAGTCCCCGCACCACTCAACGCAAACACAGAAGATAATCCTGCACCTCGTTTAATCTTCAAGATATCTATCCAGATCATCGCTAGAACTCCCAAATATAAAGAAATCCGATATCTTGTCAATTATACTCACCATGTTCTTTTTGTTCCGCTTTAGCTTGACAGCTCGATCAACAAATCTGGAGCCGATTCTGTAACCGCCTGATTCTAACCGCAATCCAAGTAGAGTACATTAGTTGCGCAACGATTTTACTGATATCTGGGACGTTTTTGAATCCACCTACCTCCAACCATATTTCAATGATGTCAAACAAGTAGGCAACCAGGCCAATACGAGCTGCCTCCGAAAGAATTGCCTGCACTTGGTATGTGATGCTCTGTTCAAACGCCACCCCCTTCTCTCTGAATCGGTAAAAGAACTTTTGGTAGAGGAAGCGCCCAATTGGAACATTGAACAAAGCAAGGGCTAACATCTTTTGTGCATTCAAAGTCAGCATTAGTATCAAGAATCAAGAAGAAGCACTGCGCATACACTTTCGACAACTTACCACAGAGATATCAAGTATGTGCGTCTCCTTTCTAACGATTGACACAAGCTGAATGCGCTGCTTGTAATTTAGAATGAAGTTCCCCCATGGAATGCGTCCAGCCACAGCCAAAGTTCTTGCAGTATTCGTCACCGTTTCATGTGTGGCTGCCGACGCATAATGAATGGATAATGCTTTGGGTTGTTTCGATTGCACGACACGGCCGATAGGCGTCACAAATGCTGACGACGAGGCAGCTGCACAAAATAGAGAGATGACTGTATGCCAAATCATAATTTCCGGCTGTGTGATTAGGCAATAATGATGTCGAGAGTATCTTTCCTTTTGCTCTCCATCAATCCGAACACTGAAATCTCGCTTGATGGGTACCAGGTGAGTGTGAGTTAGTGTCACATCAGACACCGGAAAGACAAATAAAACTGGTACTTAGGTAAGAAGTAGGTGTTTTCCATTAAAGTAAAGTTGGCAGAGTTGTCTACTCTTTATCAAATCCATCAATTCCTTTGGCCTCCATTTCTTCTTGACTTTCATCTCCAACTCCATCTAGCCAGCCGATAAAGACCAGTGGAAGCAAAGACGATACATTGCAAATGATTGTCAGCAATGCCAAGTTACTGAAATCAGTTTCTGTCACGCTCAGCGATTTAGTCAGGGCTGCACCAACTTCAGTACCAACTGTGCTAGCACCGTTATAGATACTCATCAATGTCGCGAATAAGACAGCCTCTATACCTGGGGGACATAGTCTCGCTGCCAAAACTAACGTCGGTAGAAATGCAAATTCCCCCAAAATTGAAAAAACAACATCATCTCCAAAGACAAATGCTCCGTCTGGTATACCAAGCTCACGGTTGTAATGTGAAATTAGCAAGAGCTGAGTCAATCCAAGGGGTACACTTGCGATAGAGGTCCAAAACAAGACATCCTTGATCGGCACACGCCGGAGATATTGGTTATATAGGAATACGCCAACAAGGCTTGACGCCGCTGTCACCAAGCGGGCCCTTCCCAAGAACTCTGGTCCAAATCCAATATCATTGGTCATGAAGTACAGCATTGCTCCATCAGATGTTGGCGTAGCTTTCCACAAGAAAAGGAAGAGGACTGGTTTGTAAATATTTGGTTGGCGCAGTGCTGCCCACAGGGATGACATTTGCTCACCAACAGTTGCTTCAGCTTGTTCAATTTCGAAATCGTTCACTTCACCATTTTGTATGTCACCGTTGCTTATTTTCTTCCCAATAGGCTCCTCTTGCATCAAGAAAGAAATGCCAGATACCAAAAGAGGCAAGACGCTTGCTATGCCAAACACCTCTCTGGGACTCATGCTTTCTAATAGGCTACCAGAGAAATATGCGCTTATCAATGCGCCCATTGCTGCAGATCCCCAGCAAAGAGATTGTAGCCCACCTGCAATTGCATCATCACCTCGTTCAGATGCCTCTCGAGTCTTTTGGACAACTATGCCGTCAGCTACAACATCAGAGAGTGCTATTGATGCAGACGAGAGTAATAAGGATATGATTGTGATTGTGAAAGCCATGCTGGTATCGACACCATCTACAACAGCAACCGTGTCCAAACCAAATGCCAAGACCAAGTAACTCAAAAAGCCTACGAATCCAGCCAAAACTAAATACGATCTTCTCCTATATCCAAAGATAGGAAATCCATCGCTCAAGAACCCATACAAAGGTTTTATTGTCCAAGGTAAAGATAGCAGCCCCAGAGTTGCAGACAATTCAGCTGGACCAAGATGAAATTCATCCTTGAGTAGAAACGTCTGCGCGAGTCGAGCAAGGCCTAATGCTCCTTCAACAAAGTATATTGTAGCAATTGCAATAATATCAGGCGTTGGATCAATCCCCAGAAACAACCTTTTCAAAATGACTATCATCACCCTCGATGCTGCTTGCGTCATTTTCACTTTGCATCAAATCGATGTTGCTATTCATTACAATCATTGCATTCGTCACTACATTCTTTTCCATTGTTTGTTGCATCTACTAAATCTGGAACTACTTCTTTCAAATCTGCGTTGACCACAATTGATGTTCGGCTTTGTTGTTTTGTACTGTATAAAGTTGAGTTTAGGTAACGCTGATTCATTCTGCCGTCTACGCGTTGGTGATAACGTAATTCTCGTTGCAGGATGAAGGAAACTATCTACGCGATGGAATTGAGCCGAAGAGGACAAGAGATAAAACGTCAGTGCTCGTATGATAGCAGCGAGCATGGTTCCAACGAATTCGACTGTCTACCAAAAGAATGCGAGCTATAAGCCGATGTCTAATACTTAAGTATGTATTGCTCACCGATGAAGCAAGCTACTTCTACTTATCAGTGGAAAATGTTGTTGTTCTGCTCGCTCGGGCAGCGCAGCATGCTCGGAGGGTGACGGATGAAGATGACGAATGACGCAGACTAAAAATGCATCACAAAAATAGTATACATTGCATAAGACAGGGTTCGAACCTGCGCGAACTAGTGTTCAATGGATCTTAAGTCCAACGCCTTAGACCACTCGGCCACTTATGCGTATCATTTTGTGAGCGTAAGTACGCTACATGAATCATGCAAAAATTGATAAGCCAAACATCAACAAAAACCAAAAACCACCATGACCAGTGACCAGCAACAATAACAAAAGATACTCTTGAGCATATTGTAACACAGCAGCACAATTGAAGATGTCTGGTCACGGAATCCCACCACCACCACCTCCTCCTCCTCCTCCAAGGCCAGGATCATCATCTGGTCAGAAGAATGATGTAGGATCTCTTTGTCCACCACCTCTGCAATCATCGCAATATTATCATGCCGGCAGTCAACAGCAACCGATGCATCATCCTCACAACCCTGCATCATATCAAACGTATCAACAATATCCTGGATATTCTTACAATAACGCGCAATACCAGCATGTCCAGCAGCAGCCAGTGCATAGTGGCTACCAGTACACTCAGCAGAACCAACAGTACTATGCATATCCAAATTATGCATCTGCGCCGCCACCGCCACCACCTCCTCCTCCACTAAGAAATCCTACGACCAGCACCAATACAAACATAGATAATGCTGTGATACCTGCTAACACTAAATCCGATACTCCGTCTCCAAATAAAGCAACACAAAGCGACAAGCCCAAAAAAGTGAACCCAAAGATGGCTCAGAAGTACTCCGGTCAAGGTCTGAAAACAATCACAATCAGCGGTCCAGGACTTCGCCCACAAAAGTTTAAGATTTGTGTTGGCAACCATCCTGATGACATCCAAAAGTGGATAGAGGAGCGTAAGAAAAACTTTCCTCGCACAAGCTCTCGTCAAAAGGGTACCAATGATAGCAACAGTAATGGTAGACAGCATGACATTGCGTCAAAGAGAAATAAAGAAGGCAAAGTTGAAAACAAAAGCGACAAGCAGCACAAGGAAGCAGGGAAAAATGCAGCTTCTTTATCCAATCTATTGGCTGGATATGGATCATCTTCATCGATGAGTGATGACGAAACAACCACCAAGAAAGATACAAGCGTTGAGCTTGCGAGTGTAGAGACTGACACAACTACAGCTGCAAAAGCGACTTCTGAAAAGCCATCAGAGGATACTGGTACATTTATACAATCACGACCAAAGAGGATCTGCAAATATTATCAACGTGGAAAATGTCATCATGGAGACTCGTGCAAGTTTTTACATTCAGATCAGGCTCCTTCAGCAACCGGAAATGATCAACGAAAAAGGAAACGACAAGCTCAAAGCGATAGAGACAAAGCAAGAAATGATCATGAGCAAGAGTTGCAAGTATTAGGGCTTGCCAATCCTAGTCACGGAAGTCGATACAACAGCAGTGGAGGAAAGACCATTACCAATACAAGCCTTTTGCATAAGCTTCTTCAGCGGGATAAAGAGAGAGAACGCCGTTTGACATTGCAGGTACTTAGATATATTGTGGATTGTGATTATTTCCAGAGTGAGAAATAGTCAGAAGACGTTCATGCCTGACGATGGACAAAACAACTGAGAAGATAGAATGCCAACAATAATGTGTTTACATGTAAAGCTATAAGCAGATGCTAGTAACCATCATCAGAACTTCTCTGGAACCACACGCAAAAAATCGTCAAATTCTTTTCTAGTATCACGGAACTGATCCAAAATTGCTAGTTGCGCCGGGGCCGACACGCCAAGTTCTCCTCTCAAGCCTTGCCCAATTAGCACATCAGTTTCTCCAAGATATCCTAAACATTCATTCAGAGCGTATTCGATCCTGTAGGATTTCATGTCTAGTGTCTTTGCTTCATCACTGTCACTAGCTTTGTTCCTTTCATTGTTTGCTGCAATGCTGTAAGATCTTACTATGTATCTACCAGCCGCAGTAACTTTTGGTACTACATCAAGTAATATCAAACCAGCTTGCCTGATATCTCCTTTGGCTATATTCTCTTGTGCTACATCAAAATTTTGTCGCTGCTCTTTCAGCTGGTTGATAGCATCTTGATACGTTGCTGGGTACTGAATTGGTTCTACCCATTTTAAGTCTGGTGCATACATTTTTAGCATTTCTGGCGTTTCGACGTATTTTGCCGCTGCATCATCCATTGGCAACTTGTAAATTCCAATACAATCTTCTCTGATATCACCTGGAAGACATGCTGCATCAGCTTTGTTGGGATTGAGTTGCGAGATAGGCATTAATAATGATGCAAACACCATTTTTCGTCTAGATTGGGATATTCTACTGGTACCGTCTTTTGCTTCGTTGGGGCCACCGAAATCTCCATCACCAAAGTTATGGAGTATTGGTTCGTTATCACCGCTTCCTGATAAAGTGAGCTTATGAATAGCTGCCGCTTGGATTCTTGTTTCTGCTATCAGGAGAAATGCATTCGATGCAGCGGCCCAAAAAAACACTACTAAGAGGGAGGTGATGAATAGTACCATCATGCAGTACTCTTATCACTCGAGCCGTTGATGTGCTTGGTCCAATAATGATCCATCATAGCAATCTATTGCAATGCTGCTGGTCGCCACCAAAAAGAAGATCCGTCAGAATCCGTCCAATACGTACTAACATAACATATATGTACCAATATATAATACATCTTATGGTACCTAACATACATTTTACCAGTAAACATTTGGTATTCTACAGAATCGCGACCTGTCACCCCCTGCCTCGCCGATTTGTTGGTCATGTCATGTGCCAATGTTTTCTCCCACACACTTCTCGCTCATAACTTGCTCCAACAAACTTCTGAACAACACTTGAATAAGACCTTTTCACCAACAGTCCATCACCATCACACCAAATCAACAATGATTAACAATAATAGAGGTAAGCGTTCTTAAGTTGCCGAACTGCACTTTGACTCTCAACTGTCTGCTTCGGTCTATTTGTTCTTTCGTTGCTCGTCGCTCACATTCAATCGCACCTCCTCCTCGCTCATGTTTCATCAGACGACCGTAGATCACAGTTCAAGAAAGGAATCGACGCTGATGAGAGCCGTCGGCGCCGTACCGAAACAACCATCTCTCTCCGTAAGAGTAAGAAAGATGAGGGTATTGCCAAGCGCAGAGCTAGAGTTATGGCTCCGGCAACGATGATGGCAAATGATATTTCATCATCTTCTGCTCCAGTTGTTTACGGCCACTCAAAGAGAGACAAAGTGTTCACTACACAAGATATCCCTTCATTAATGGAGCAACTACATGAAATCCAACAATCTGGCGTCATGGATGGTGATAAGCTGAAGAGTATCGCACAGGCTTTCCGCAAAATCATGTCGGTTGAGAACAACCCTCCTGTCCATGAAGTTCTAAACAGCGGAGCTCTTCCCTACCTCATCAACATGCTATCTCTTACTGATAAGCCTCTTGTTCAGTTTGAAGCAGCATGGGCTCTCACTAACATTGCGAGTACTGACCAGACAGCCGCCATCGTCGATGCCGGTGCAATTCCAGCTCTCGTACAGCTTCTCACTTCTGCAAGTGCAGATGTCCGAGAGCAGTCTGCCTGGTGTCTTGGCAACATAGCAGGAGACTCCACTGCACTTAGAGATGTGGTTCTTGCCGCAAATGCTATGCAACCACTCATCCTCAACATTATCAAACCAGAGAGTACTTCGTTGTTTAGCAACTGTGTATGGGCACTCTCAAACTTCTGCCGTGGAAAGCCTCAGCCGGCGATTAGTCAAGTTGAGTCTGCTATTCCAGCCATTGTCGACATCTTGAGAGGTGATAACGAAGACGCCAAGGTTGACGCTTTGTGGGCTCTCTCCTACATCAGTGATGGTGGCGAAGAACACATTGATGCCGTACTCCAATGCAACGTTGCACCATTGCTCGTCGAAATACTTGGCGAAGAGTCAAGGATGCTGACCCCAGCACTTCGGACCGTTGGTAACATTGTCACTGGTAATGACAAGCAAACTCAAGCAATGCTTGATGCAGACTTGTTGCACAAAATGCAGTTCCTGCTCAATCATGAGAGGAGACTCATCAAAAAGGAGGCATGCTGGGTCCTCAGCAATATCGCTGCTGGAACAGAGAAGCAAATCGGCAGCGTTCTTGGAAGATATGGTTGCATGTCGCATGTTGCAGAGATGGCCGAACATGCTACGTGGGAGGTGCGTAAGGAAGCCATTTGGGTTGTCTCAAATGTTGCGACCGGTGGGAACAAGTTTCATGTTCAATCTGTAGTTGAGTGTGGTGCAATTGATTCGTTATGCAGTGTCATGGATATCAACGACACAAAGATGCTCATGGTAGCCCTCGATGCGTTGGAGAGTATCCTTCGTGTTGGTCAAGAGTTGGGTAAGGATTACTGCAGCTTTGTAGACGAATGTGATGGTTTGGAAAAGCTTGAGCTACTTCAAGAGCACCAGAGCGATGATGTGTACAAAAAGGCAGTTGAAATCATTGAGAACTTTCTTTGGATGTGAGGGACGAAGCAGAAGATGAGAATCTTGCACCTGCTCTCGATGGTGACACTTACGCTTTTGGCATTCCTCAGAAACAAATCGATGAGTCTTTTGAAGAAGAGTGTCCTGCCAATGGTCATGGTGCTGCTCCATTTGCAACTTACAACTTTGCCGCTGTGGTAAATAGATTACTTTGGCACAAGAATAGAGCTGGGGATATTTTTAGAGAAATTTTGCTGCAAAGGTGCTGCGCAAACTAGACAATAGACATGGTTGAGATAAAAGATTTAACCAACATTACACGCTAAGATTTGCTTCTCTTTCCTCTCTTGCCCTTTTTTGTTGGCATCCCTGTTTTCTTCAATTGTGCAATCATTCTTTTTTGCCTTCCTTTCCATCCACCTATGCCCACGAACGACTTTTTATTTGATTTGTTGCCGAAAGGGTTTTTGTCGCTCTTCTTTACAACCAACCTAACCTCCATGCCAAAAAAGTTGAAGGAATCTTGAAAGTGTCTCGTGAGATACCGCAGATAATTCACAGGGAGCTCACTCACGTTACAGAATAGTAAGAAGGTAGGTGGGCGACCTTTTGTTTGTATGATATACTTGATCTTTGTCGCTCTTCCTGCCTGTGACGGCGGTGAATGCTCTTCCATGACATCTTGCAGCCATCGGTTGAGCACCCCGGTCGGCATTACTCGGGCCCAACGATCTCTCGCTTCAAACACAGTTGGCATTAACTTCTTCACATTGTGTCCAAGTAACGAGCTCATGGCCACGACAGGTGTCTTTCGAAGCATCGGGAATCGCACCTCGATCTGCTCCTGTACAGCTTTAGCAAAATCATGTTTTGTATATTCATCATCCACAACTAGATCCATCTTATTTGCCGCAACGACCAGTGCACGTCCTTCTCGAACTACTGAGTCTGCAATGGCCAACTCTTGCCGTTGAATGTATTGCGCTTGTGCATCAAGAACGAGGACTGCAACATCTGCCAATTTCATTGCTCTCATTGCATCTAGAACTGCCAAATCTTCAATCTCGTCTGATCTCTCTCGTTGTAACCCTCGTCGAATCCCTGCCGTGTCTACAATCTGTACGGGTCTCTCTTTCCATAGCCAAGGCACCTTGATGGAATCTCTGGTAAGTCCAGGTGTATCTCCTGCGATGACACGCTCTTCGCCAAGCAGAGAGTTAACCAACGTGGATTTACCAACATTTTGTCTCCCCAAGATTGCAAGTTGCAGTGGTTTTTCATTGTCGTCATCAGTATTGTTTTTATACGTCTCTTCATTTGTCAATGGAAGTCCAAATCTTTGTCGTTTCTCCAGTGTGTATTTATCAATTATTTCAGCAACGTCAACCATACCCTCACCGTGTTCTGCCGATATCGGGATTGCTTCTCCAAACCCCGCGCGTGATACTCGGCAAGGTTATCCAACACATTACTATCCATGGATGCCCAGCGATCCCCTTCCAGTTTATTTGCAAGAATAACAATCTCACGGTGTTGTTGTTGATCTCCCGCATTGCTCAACTTACGTAACCATCTAAACTGTTTCTGCCAGATCAGACGTTACGCCCAACCTTGCATCAAACATCAAAAGCACTAAATCTGATTGTTTGGCAGCCTCCATGGTTTGTCGAATCATCGCGCCATCCATTGAATGTTTCCCCTGCTTCCCAAATGCATGATCAATCTTCTCCCCATCAACACCAGCCGTGTCAACCAAACGGAACGTCGTGCCACCGACACGACCTATGCACTCTCGTCTATCTCGTGTCGTTCCTGCCACTGGAGTGACAATTGCACCACCCGATCGTTTGGAGGGACTTCGATATCCAATCCGTGCATTGGAGCGTGTTTTCTTTTTATCGCTGCCTAGTCTGTATGCACGATTTGATTCTTTGCACATGAGTCTGTTAAATAAAGTGGATTTACCTGCGTTTGGTGGGCCAAGAATTGACACGATGAGGTCTGCATTTGCATTGCTACTGATGGTTCTTCTTTGACAATAATTGAAAAAACCATGCATCCAGACTCCATTCTTTGAAGCAAGTATGCCAATTTTACTTTTACATTGATTTAGGAACATCTTAGTAAGCACCTCTCGTGTTCAACTCGGAGAGGGCTTGGGCAACTAACTATCAGCTCTTCGTGGTTGAGCCTTCTTGGCCGGCCTCTTTCCTCTTTGATAACACTCCAAGCTTCGGTATGAAGATCAGAGCTGCTTTCTTTTGATTATGGTTGAGATGAGAGATGAGTTTGAGGGGGATGGACGCCTGCCGGCTGATGGATGGTACCTATGTACTAATTTATTCGGACAAAAACCGTTCTGCAAACGACAGACTTTGACAGCAATTTTCGGACAATAACCGTACTTATTTGGACGACAAAGGAATGAAGGTTGGTACATACATACCTGTACATACTTAGAGGTACCTACTAAAATAACTATCTATCTTCAAGTGACGGACATTTGCGGTTGTGGGTAAAAGGTGCAAAAATACAGGAAAAGTTAGTGGTGGTAGTGACTGAAAAGAACGAAAGCTGCTCAGTACAATAGTCACTTACTGACTTACACGGGCGTGCAGGAAGGCTAAAAGACGACGTCTGAATCAGCCATAATTTTTGGAAAAACATCTTCTCGAGAGGAAATGAAACACATAAATAAGTAGGTGTGGCATAACAAGTACCAGTGGCCCTTCACCTTTAGACGATGGATCTCGATAACTTTGACCTCGACTTGGGCGACCTGGACAATATTGCAGAATATAATGATTGGGGCAATTTGCCGGGCGCTGACGGTGAGGCGACAGGGCAGGAATTCAACCAGAGCACCGACAGCATCCTAAACACATTTGGTGTCGGGGATGGGCGCAGAAATATCGACGAAAGTTCTGCCGTCCAAGTTCGTGTGGACCGTGAACGATGTGGGCGGTGTGCTGACTGCGGTGCACAAACTCATGAAGTCCAAATCGATGCATCTGGCCAAGCGGTGAAGATTCCCCTGTCGGTGCCCGGGGAGGTCCATCGGGGGCGATGCCTATTTTGCCACCCGCTCCCCAATTCCAATAGGCGAGATACCCACAACAACAGTTCTGTCAGTTCAGTATGCACAGATGCTAGTCAGCAGAGTAATGCTCAGAGCACCTACTCTCAACACTCCTCAACGGCTCAATGGGGTCATTCTTCGCCCTTCCAGCAACGACGTTCGGCGAATGATCTTGCTCCCGATTATGTTCAGCAGATGCAATTTCAGAGGAACCAACTTTATTGCAGCAGCATAATCGACATCCTGATGATGGCAGTGTGTACTCTAATCCAAGTGTGTACTCTAATGCATCTCATGTGTCTATCCCAACGCATCTCACCATTATCAGGACGCTTTGAGTCAGAGTCAACACACTGCAGATGGAAGCTCGTACCGCTCTAATGCTTTGAGTCAGAGTCAACACACTGCAGATGGAAGCTCGTACCACTCTAATGCTTCTCATAATTCAAATCAGTTTCAGCAGCAGCAGCAGCAGCAGCAGCAGCAAATATGGGGATGAAGGCAGTGTTGCCTCGCATCATTCGCAGGCTTCGTATCATTCTCAGGCATCGTATCATTCCTACAACCAGCAATACCTGTCTCCTCAACAGAGTCGCAGCTTCTCCTCGTCAGCTCCTCTCCAAAGCGGCAGTTCAGAATATAATACAACATTAGAGTTGACTTTGCGAAGTTTGCAAGACGAATCACTAAGTTTTGAGCATGTCATCCGAGCAATGCAAAACTTTCCCGCACATGCATTGATTCAAGAGAGAGGCTGCGCGTTGTTGTGGAACCAAACTTTCAATGCAGATGTGTGTCACATGCTTGTCTCGATGGGGGGCGTTGTTACCATACTCCAGGCGATGCGAAAACACCCCACAATTGCTAAGCTACAGCATACCGCACTGGAAGTATTGCGAAATCTTTGTGTGAATGAACTAAATCGTCAATCACTGTTGCAAGCAGGGGGGCTGCCCTTTGTCGTGGAGACTATGCAAAAACTAGCGGATGATGCAGAGATACAGCGTAGTGGTTGCAATATGCTTGCAAGCGTAGCCCAGGGTGGAATGGAGTATAAAATCGCTGTTGCAGAATGTGGGGGGATTTTGGCTGTTATGAAAGCGGTGGAAACCCATCCTGAGAATGACAACGTGTTGAGGGCGGCGTATCAGGCTCTTCGATTGCTTGGGTATAATCCTGGAGGAAACGGAGGGGAAAATTAATGCTGTGTACAGTGTACAGTTGTTGCGACCTTCATACCCGCATCCAACATGCGGTTTTTATTCTTCATATTCGTTCTTACGTGAGGCTACGCTAAAAGTTAGTTTCAATCACAAGCAGGACACGACCATTTCATCTCTTAAAATAAAAATTAAAGACTGCTCCTCGACTTTGGCAATGAACTGAGCGGAAAGGTTGGTGGATCTTTTACCAAACAACCTCTGGTATGATGACCTCTTCACGCCGTCCAGTGCATAGGGATCGTCTTTTCTTGCACTAAGGAGAGCATCGATCCCTTCTTCAACTTCATTTTTTACTCCTCGATAAATCCTCTGGCATTCGTCCTTGTTGTTCGGATCAAGCAGTGTTGTATCAAACGATCTGCCGAATAAAAAGTAGTGCCTTGCTGGGAAAGGTTTGGGCACGGCTAATGGAGGAATGAACGTCTCGTCATCATCTTTTGCGTCAAAACCTCGCAGATACAGTAGATTTACTAAAGTTTGAGAGATTCTCTCCAATTCCAAAGGGTAAATTCAATAGCTCATTGGCATCAGCGACAATATCGGCCGAGTCTGCTGCTCCGATGGCACTCAGAGGCACAATAGTTGCATTGAACTTGGCTGCAATTCGCACAAAGTCAGTCTTCTCTGGCCAGAATAGTTTATAATCATCGCCTTTGCCGTGTAAAGCTTCCTTAACACCACCGGGAAAAAGGAGGGAAGTTTGGTTGGTTTGAAGAAGCCGGAAAAAGTTTCTTGGGCTCACTTTCACTGCACCAAACATCTGAAAGAGATCACCTTCAAAACGTACGTCCTCGCCGAACTCATACCTTCTTCTCTGGGTTTCGTACTTCTTGCTCTCCACGAAGTAAACCCTCGGCTACAGTTGGATGAGCCAGTCCTCGGGCAACAATATTTCGGTCTTCTAGTAGTTGAGAGATAATCATTCCTAGATCTTGACCAAACAGCTGATGGTTTCCGACAATTAACAGTGGTCGATCGTTTTGTCGGAACAAGTGATAGTCCAAGGCGTCTTTGCCCAGTAGTTCCGTCAGTACTGAAGAATACAGGACTTGCTCTTTTCTTGGTTGGGTTCACACGCTTCTCAATTACAGCTCTCACGACATCATCTGGTGGTAGTTTCCAATCTCTCACTGGATCGTACGGCGGGCTGTTCTTCTGAATGTCAAGAGGGTCAATGTGAGAGTCGATGAGAACCTCAGTCAAGTTCACGCGTGCATCTAAAACAAAGTGGCCTGCTCCAGACACCTCCATTTTGACGCAGTCAGGGAGAAGCTTTCCAAGCCGGTTTCGCTTCTTCTTTCGTCGGCAGCATGTTATCATCATTGCCAGCAATCACCAGTGTAGGTACATCTAGTTTGGTCAACCTGTCAACGTTGTTCACAACTGAGGTGCCCACCGGCAACCACTGGAGTACTCTTGTTTCAAGTACAGAGGCGGGTAAGTACTCTGCCAAAAGCCGAAAGCCGTCAGCTGATGCAGCAAGCATTTGCTCATTTGTACTCAGTTTTGCTGTTCCAAGGATAAACTCGAGTATACTTGGAAAATTGATTGCCGTCTGGAATTGTTGCAGCAAGTGCCATCCCACCAAGCACGGAGTATGGCGTTGGGAGCTCGTTTACAAAGTTAAAGTTGCCACTACTATCAACAATGTCTTCTTGTGATTCCAGATAGCGAAGTGAAGTGAGGAGAGGAACGAGTTGTTCCCAATTAGTTTTCATCGAATGATGTTGCTGGGTTAACTAGAGTCATGCCCTTCAGCGTGAACTTGTTCGATTTGACGTTCTTCAATGCCATGGCAACAGCACAAGTTAGCAATCCGCCGAAGCTCTCGCCAACCAAGATAACTTCACGTGGAGTTTCCGCATCGGCATTGTTAGTTGAGTCTTTTACGAACTTGACAACTGTGCTCACTAACTGTGAAAATGAAGGCTGCGCAGTGCTCTTGTCCACTGTCATGCGCCACAATTCAAACGTTGATGCCAAATCATCGAATTGAGCAGTGGCTGAGATGCCTAACCCATCGAGTCCAGGTAAATATATTAGCATAGGAGGAGCTTCGGCACCAGAATGAGGTTGCGTTTCGACAATATCTGACTGAACTTCGTTCCAATCTATCGTTGTTGAATCATAGAGTGTAGGCACTTGATTTCTCCATCCTCCAAACATTTGCTTGTTTTATCTCCTCCGACGAAGAAGAGAGGGATGGAGCGACATACGTGAAGCTTGCACCTACATTGGCCATTCTTACTTTGATTGATCCTCCACCATTTTCTAGATCGCTGTAAACGCTTCTCATATCTGTTACAAATTGTTCCATCGTACTTTCTTCAGTCTGCTGCGATGTCGACGAAACAGTTCTCTCTTGCTCGGTCTCTACACGGGCATCAATGATATCATCTAACCTTTCTGCTGCATCTTTCGTTGCAGTAGATGAGGCGGGTGTCTCAACAATATGAGTATCAGTATCTTTTGCGACAGCCGATGACAAAATTGCAGCCCTTCGATGCTGATGCATAGGCGGCGAAAATGCCACCACTCTTGAGGCTACACAGAGGCTTGCAGCTGCAAGCGGTGCAAATATTTTCATGGTTGTATGTTATTGTAGATAGTGGAAAGAATAAAAGCAATAGCACAGAATGTTTGTTTGTTATGAGCATAGCAACATCAAAGCAACACCAACATTGCTTTCGAAAGAGCCATAAAAAATGAGTCAGTGCGTGAAAGCCCGTAAACTAAAGCCTGACTCACAAAGACCACCGAACACCGAACTGATTATGAGCACGACGGTTCACGCGCGGATTTAGCGTCAGTCTCAAAACCGGCATTATTCTAGACTCCAGTTCAAAACCGGAATAGTTCCTGTGACATGTAAAATAACGGATTACTAATAGAGTAGTGTAAATAGTGTGTCTTCAAATGTGTGCTTTCAATATTACACTCAGTGGTAGCAACCATGGTGAGCAACTTGTCGTCGGTATGATGCCTTGCGAATATCAACGGATTACTTACTATCAAAAGCTTTTACTATTAAATACTACGCCCCTCCCTTAGCATCTAATGTATTGCAGCATCATCAATGGCCACGAATAACCACAGCGGATAATAATAACAGCCGTCGAATTCTCATTCTCATCTCGCTTTATGCTCTTGATGCTCGCAACCATCTCTCAACTTCCTAAGAGAACGGATAGCGACCAAAAGGAGACGTTTCGTTGTCAAGCATTCACTCTTTATTTAATTTTTCATCGTTAGTTGCAATGGCAGAGGAGGCACACCGCCTCTATCGGCAGCGTGGCGGAGGGGGGGGGGATTCCGAATCGGAAGTCAAATGAGTCTCAGCAAAATCACGGCAACCTCCCCTTCCTTACCCCAACACACACTATACGCAGACTATGCTAGGGTGTTGCCAATCTCAAACCTGGAGCCAGTTTTCAATGAGATTTCAAAGGGCAAGAAGCGACAGAAATACAACGTTACAAAGAAGGCCAGACTCAAGATCGGTTACTTTTCCTCAACTATCTTCGGCTCATCTGTAAGAGTTGACGGGAAGAATAATAGACATGAATAAGCGGCGGTCGCATCCCCCGTAGGATTGTAGTGGTGTACATGTATGTGAAAGATGGAGTAGCTCCAGATGATTGTGTGAACGCCTTTCAAGATTCTCGACTGCTACAGAAACGAAAGTGGAGGCCAAATATCAACCTATTAATGCAGAATTAATCCATTGTACCACACATGAATCACCTCATTCTACCATGCTTCATTCTTACTTGTTAGGATACAGCATGCAATAATATGATTGTTCCAACCGCTGATATAAAAATGTCATATTCATATCAACATTCATCTCGTTGCTGTTGTCAAATTTTCATCATATCTCAAGAGACTGTCGTAATCGCATCTTGCGATCCCCAAAGCGACAAGGCTACGCCTCTCCTATCAATCTAAATATGCATGTTAGTCCACAGGGAGTGCCAATAATGCTAAGGCGCTGTTATCATACCACAAAACCAATCTGCCATCAATTTTCTGTCTACACTGCTTGAGAGCCGAATCGACCGAGATTATCGCTTTGAATCATCATAGCTCTGGCGTATACATCGACTCCACTCATCCCCCCCTTCACTATAAATAGCAGATAGATCACAGGGAGTGTTAAGACATTATACGAACAGCGATATAGTATTAATAATCACTCCGTTCGCAAAATGTTGCAATCCAAGTCGATTTTCCATCGTCATACTTCACACAGAAATACGACAAAGACACGTCAACACGAGTAAAAATTCACCACCCCCCATCGAATATATATTGAATGAGGAGTACTTGAAGCTATCTGATGGGTCGCAGAGACGCATGGATCGTCACGTATGGTGCCGACGAATACAGGTTATTTTGCTCATGGTTGTGAGGTGTGAGGAGACGAAAGGAGACGGGAGACGCTAAATCGCAATTTACTAGCGCGGTGAACCGTCGTGTGAGGCAGAGCGATGAGGAGAGGCGGCGGGTGATAAAAAATTAACTGCATTACTTACATGTGCAACTGCTCTGCAGCGCCTAAAATACGTTGTCTATCGCCTGCCCAAAAGACTTCTAAGCACAATACAAAAAGTAGCCCGAAATGCAGCGAGCAAATAACCTAGTACTGACATTCTTGTCTCCACACCCGAATCATTCTCGATCGGCTGTTCAATTTCTCCAACAGTTGTTTCAGTTGGCTCCAATCGGTAATTCGACGCTGTCAACGTCGCCACAATCAACCAAAAGGGATCTGTTGGATGAAAAGCATTTTGGGTCGTCTTCATCCATGTCATGGCATTCTATAGGATGCACATGCAACAGTGGTACCATTCTTCATTTTTTATCTCTGGCTGATGGTAAAACGGAAGCCAGCCGCACACCAAACTCGAGTATTTCATTATTATCCATCAATGAATGCAGCATATCAGATGATGCGCTTTCAAATTGCCGAGAACAATTATCACACTCTATAGAAGACAACTATTTCTTCGGAAGACAAACCAGATCATTAGAAGCGCGTCTAAGAGGAGTTGCATTTTCAATGACACAAAAGATGGGTAGAGAAATACAATCATCGTGGTTACTGCCAAATACGCCAGCACTCAATTTGAACAGGCGAAGCTCTGGACAATCTGCATCGTCTGACATGACAACTAGCACTGGTGAAAGCGCAAATGCTATCGGTCTGAGAGAGCTGGTATTGCCATTCTTTTCAGAATACTCCACTGTTCAAAGTGATCTATCAAAATCAAAGTTATCAAGGCCACTACCTGGATTGTATCAATATGATTGTGAAGGACTAGTTATACGTCCATTGCCTGCTGCAGATGAAGACTTGAGGCTACCTCCACCGTCTTTGATCTTTCAGTGTCCATCGTTACATGATGCAAAGGAGCTAGTCGAAAATGATTTAGGTGGCAAGACTGCAAAGATTGGGTGGCGGGGAGATAAAGATCGCGGGAGTTTGATAGTCAACCACCCGTCTATCGCAGGCTTGGATGTAAGGATAAGCGAAGACTGGATTCTGTCGAGCTCTTTTGATGAAGCAGAGCAGGCAGTACTGGCAGGGTCGTTGGATGATTTGCAAAGTAGCCACGTCCTCGGACATGATGGCGAAGAAGTTACCATTGATCCAAAAACAAACAACGCCGATTGCTGGGTAGAAGCACGATCCAATGTCAAAAGGCCCAGCGGCTTTCTGAAACGGTTTAGTAAGAATCCAAGGATTGCAAAGCCACCGCAACTTCCGTATGAATAAGTAGCACCACTGTATGTAAGTGTAAGTCTAATGAATAAAAAAAGCGAGTAATATAACTGCTATGCTGTTGGTGACACTTGTTACCTTATTTCAAACAACTACAAAGTAAGCAAACATCAACAACGCAACAGATAAAGACGAAGAAGGAGACACTACAAACCCAACTTGACGAGCTCTTTTTTGAGAATTCCTGCCAGATAGCCCCCTTTACTTCTCATCTTCGATACGTCACAGGACGAGAACGTCTCAAGGGCCTGCAATGCCGCATGCTCTGGAAGTCGCTTGAGCATTGAACAGATTTTTCCATCAAGCTGCTGCTCGACGTGACCAGTTGTTCGAAGATTTTGCAAAGCATACTGAACTAAAGTGGAAAGATCCTGTTCACTAGCAAAAATTTTTCTGCTGAAAAGATTGCTGCTGCATCGGAGGAGGTGGGAAGTTCGGATTTGCTGGTGGCTGAACACTAGAGAGAGCCTGTGATGCCTTGTCTGCGAGGGCTAAAATATCAAGGGGAAGTTGGCCTTGGTTCTGCGACATCGATGTACGATTGACTTGACTTCCTCGAGCTTGCATTCCCATCATACCCTGCGGCATCAATGCTTGCCCTAAAGCCGCATTGTTCACGCTTTGAACTTGTTGCGAAACATTATTGTTGGAATACATCGGCTGCTGCTGAGCAAGCTGCGGCTGTTGATAGTACTGTCCTTGCTGACCCATTCCCATTTGCTGTGGCTGCACTGGCTGCTGCATACCACCAGCAGGCATCATTTGCGTTTGTCCCGGGAGAAGTCCTGGCATTTGTTGTCCCATCTGCATTGGCATGTTTGGACGACGAGGTGGCGGCGGAGGAGGTGGCGGAAGCATTCCTGGAGCACCCATTCCGTAAGGAGCGCTTGGATGCCTGTTCGAGTCACGATGCGAAGAACTACGCCTGGAATCACGATGACGTCGAGATCGATCTCTGGAACGGCTTCGACTACGGCGTCGCCTATATTCAGAGCTCGTACTTCTGCTACGACTAGTGCTGTAACTTCGGCTCCTCGACCTGCGGCGTCTATTGCGCCTATCTCTATCATCACTTCTCCCATACCTGCTGCTTCTTCTATCATCATCATCATGGCGCCGACTTCTGCTATCCCTATCATCTCTTCCGTGGTGAGAATTACCGCCGGTTCTTCCGTAATGAGAGAAACGCGGATCGACTGGTCCAGCATGCTGTTGACCGTGCATCATTGGTGGCATCTGACCAAATCGCTGATTATGGTGCATCTTATTTCCGCCCCCTCTTTGCTGATTCTGCCTCTCTCCTGTGTTCAACAACTATATAGTTAGTTCCGAGTAAATGGCATCTTGAAAATGAAAAGGCAAGTCCTTAGCACCATGGTGGGAATACTTACCACGCATATAACGGTTCAAGATGCCCATGAAGTAGCTACCAAAGTTACGAATTTCAGCCCGTGGCACCGCGTTGATTTCATCAATAGCATTGAGCGCATCCAACTCTGGGAGCATTTTTAGTTTTGTTTTCACCTTCATGTCAAGTTCTTGAGCTGTACAGTATCCACTCTGCACAAGTAGGTCTAGTCTTGCCAAGACTCGATCAGTGAGCTTATCACCTTGAGGAATAGCAGTCTTCTCTACCATGGAACGCTGGTGTAGGGTTCGATAACGTTTCAGTACTCCGAAGAAGTAAGCTGTTGCACGGAAGAAGAAAATTTGCAATTAGTATTATGGAAGAGAGCATACAAATATGGCCGTGGCGACCATCCATTTCAACCCAATTCAGCTGGACATTTCAGTGCATCCTATCAACTGAAAGTCTTACCTTCATGACTCCTAATTTCGGATCCTTTCGTTCGTATCGCTTCATCGTACTCAGGACAAAAGTTCATTCATCTGGGAAGGAGAAAGCTGGAAATGCAAATCAAGATGATAAAACAACGTTGAATATGACTGCGGTCAACAAGAGCCACCATAGCGAAAATGAGAAAGAAGTAACAACGTACCTGAAAAAATGCAATTTTAAGCGATCCAGTAACTTTGTTGATCAATTCAGGAGTTACAGTCGGGGGCAAAACTACTCCTTCTGGCAAATTGAGGGAGGAGGTACCATCAAAAGAATTGGATCTGGTTTGACTCGAGGGAGATTGGGCAATCTGGTCAGAATTAACATTGGACTTCTTTGGAATGGGCGAGAGGATGATGGAGCTAGCTTCTGCAGCGGGGGGTGGTTGTGATGATGGAGCAGTTGGCGTGTCGGATTGTGGCGGATTTGCGTGGATTCTCGGATCTGTGGGGGGAACAGGGACATCAGCAGCAGCAGCAGCAGCGGCTGCGGCAGCTGGTTGCGAATCGGAAGGAGGCACGGTCAGAGTCGGATCGACGTCAGCTGGAGGAGGTGGTTGTTCTTCCGAAGACATTGCGCAAATGGTAAGCTAAGAAGGAGATGGTCTAGAGATTATTGTAGATTGTGGAATTGTGGATTTGGGGATTGCTGATTGCTTGGCCAGGAAGTTAAATTTCACGGCGAAAATTGCGGGCGATAGAGAGGAGGAGGATTCAACTTCTGATATCGGAGGTAGTATATGGAAAGAGGTGGGGGAGGAATGCAGTGGCTAGTTCATGAATCTTTGTGATGATACTATCAAAGATTGGCAGATGGGTGGAGCGGCGAGCGGCGCTGCGCGCTTATTGAGGTTGCGGTTCTTGTGGAGTGTGGATGGAGCGGAGGGCGGACTTCTTCCTCTCGCTATCGCTGCGCAAGAGCGCCAAACGAGCAAGATATTGATACAAGCTTCTACTTTGACAGATTCGAAACTACTTATGCTTCATTAATATCATCTGTTTATCATAGCTGTTTTGCAATAGAAGCTCAAGAGGTATCTTTGGCGCAAAAAATTCAAAGTGGCAGCTTTGGAGGCGAAAGCAGAACCCTTCAGAAAAACAACAATACCTAATCATTTAGACTCACAATAAGCGTGACATCTCCTGCGCTCTCATACACTGCATTTATTAGCATCACGATAGAATGCTCCTGCAAACGGAACGAGGCATGGGCAGCAGCCTGCGCCACCGGGCAACTAAACGCAAGCTGTCAGCAGAAGACGTCTCATCTTCTCGCTCTTTATCTTCTACTTCCAGTGAATCCGGAAGCGAAGCCGACATTGCAATCAAGACTGGCAGCACAGTTGAAGGTGCCAAGAAAGATGCTGCACGCGACTCTAAAGTAATGTATGAGTTTGGCGGCCCATTGGGTGTGTCGGCACTCATGGTAGGGTTCCCAATTCTCATGTTATACTTCTACTTGTGTTTGGCATTCCACCGTGGACATCTTCAGAATCCCTTGTCTCAAGAATTTTGGGCAAATGGGTTACCAACAATTGTGCCGACTTATCGGGCTACGATGATTTACATGCTCTTCAATGTCTTCCAGTTGTTCACGGCGGCAACATTGCCAGGAGTCACAGTGTTGGGCCTTCCTGTACCGAGCTTGGGAGGGAAGCAGCTTGAGTATCTGTGCAACGGTGTTGCAACTTGGTATGTAGATCTGGTCCTGGTTGCTGCGCTTCACTTCACCGGAGTATTTCCAATCACAATCGTCATAGATGAGGTTGGGCCTATCATGTCGGTAGCCATGATCTGGGGAATCATCGTAACCATTGGCTGTTATGTGGTGGGCCGTGTCACCGGACTTGACCATCGCATGTCGGGATCTATTCCCTACGATTTGTTCATGGGTGCTATCCTCAATCCTAGAATTGGAAATGTTGATCTAAAGATGTGGAACGAAATTCGTATCCCTTGGAAATTGCTCTTCTTCGTTTCATTAAGCGCTGCAGTGAAGGACCATGAGATCAACATGGCGCGTGAATTACAAGCTCAGGTGTGGTCTCTTTTTGGAGGAATGATTGAAATGAATGCTATCAAGACATCTGCGCCTCTTCTGTTCATGCTGCTGGCCCACCTGCTCTATGTTAATGCCTGCATGAAAGGAGAGGAGTGCATTCCTACTACATGGGACATATTTTATGAAAAGTGGGGATTCATGCTCATCTTTTGGAATTTTGCTGGGGTGCCATTCTCCTACTGCTATTCAACCCTTTATCTGACTGAATAGATCTCTTGCGAATGAACCCATCCAACATTCCAAGTTCTACACGACCTTTTTGTTTGTGACGCTCCTTCTTGCGTATTATGTTTGGGACACAGCAAATTCTCAAAAGAATCGCTTTCGCATGCAGCAACGTGGTACATTTGTGGAACGTAAAACCTTCCCGCAGTTGCCATGGGGCACACTTAAGAAGCCTACATATGTGCAGACGAAGCACGGCAATAAACTGTTGACTGGAGGCCATTGGAGATTTGTGCGGAAGCCACATTATACAGCAGACCTACTCATGGCACTTTCTTGGGGTCTCATTACTGGATTTGACTCACTCATTCCATATTTTTATGTAGTGTTCTTCACTACGGTGCTGGTCCATCGAGTCGGACGGGATGAAATTCATTGCCAATCGAAATATGGAGCTGATTTTGATGAATACTGTCGTCAAGTGCCATACATGTTCATCCCTTTCATCTTTTAGTTTTCATACAGCACTTGTTTCGTGTCTTGGTTGTAACTTAAAATAACTCAATGTTTATGTGGATGTAACACATTTAAAAGTCTATAGAAGCACCATTTGTTCTATCCTTTGCTCTAAGCTTCATGCTCGTCTTCGGTGAAGGAATGGCCGAAAAAGAATCCACAATTGTTTTCGAAGCCACATTTGCACCCTTCTTCCAGCGGCTTGCATTTGCGCTTGCAACTAACATTACAGCATTATCAGTCCCCTTTGGGATGGTTGCTACAACAAGCGCAGTCCTAGGAATCTCAGCGTTAGTGGATTGGCTGAGGTTTGAAAAGGATACCTCAAGGAATCTATTTCCATCTACCATGGTACTTTTCTTAACCTTCACATCAGTGGGAGGCCCATAGAACGAAAATCTGCCTGTAGGATCGAACAACCTCTTCATGAAAAGGACGAATCCAAGTCTTCCAGTGATTTTGCCATCGGTCTTTTCAGTAACAGCCAGGAACGCACCATCTCCTGTCTTTTGGTCTCTGCATTCAACGTCGTAAACACTGCCCGTCTCTAGTTTGTATGGTGCAGTGAAGGAGATCAATACTGACTTAGGATCAGCTTTCGTCCCTACCAAGATTTCAGCTGAAACATCTCCCTTCTTGCTTTGTAGTACATCTGTCCCATCACGGAACACGACGCCAGTTTGAGGACGCGACTTTCCAGCTTGGCTGCTCACGCCCATATTCCCTCCTCCATCAACACCAGTTCGCAGGAACTCATCAATCCCAAGAGAGTCTTGAACAGCTGCAGCTGCGTTGACAACTGAAGGCAATGCAAGCATAGACGCAGTTGCTGTGGCTATAACATCTCTCCTCGATGCATGTAATGCAGATTTGGAAGTAGACGGGCTGTTGCATTTAACTGAACTGAACGCCAACGCAGCCGGAAAGGAGTAGTATAACGCTAAGATGGCAAGGAACTTCATGATTCGTCGTTGAATAATAGAAAGTTTTGACGGTCGGTCGTCGGTATTACACCATTGTTTATGTTCCATTCTCGCAGGTGTCAGTGTTAGCAGCTGAGGCACTTGATGACGAGTGAGTCAGCGCGCCAAAGATCGCGATCTTTCAAAGCGTGCCTATCCCGGCGCAGCCTCAGAAACCCCACTGTAGAAAAAATTGTACGTAGGAACCAATATACAAGTGGTATTAAAGTGGCGCCAACGATCATCCCGAACATGTTCACCATGAGATTTCCGCCCTATCACCCTACTAAACGCATGAAAGGAATAGTACATCAACATAATAACAACTCGGATGCCTCTACAATGCATATGTGACAATATTCCATCTTAATTTACCAAAGTTTTGAGATAATGAGCTTAATAGAAGGCGATTAGTACACATAGCAAGGAGCCACAATTCCCAATAAAACCATGCAAATTGTGTTTATGAAGGCCTTGGTGCAGACAAATACTATTCCAATACCAACTATAGTGTCATATGGAGCCATGTTTACGTTTTTGTCTAATGATAGTCATTAATGAGGCGCAAATATCCCCTGATTCCCTGTCACTGTGAGCTTCCGAAATCTCAACCCACAGGAGAGAATACATGTTGTGCTTTCTAGTGGAAGATATAATGCTTATAAGCAACCATTTCCGACGCCCTATACTATATTGATCCACAGAAGACTTAGTTTGTTGTTGATAGCTTTGATGTACTCTCTTCAGAAGCAATATACTGCCGCTTACCCACTCTCTGCTCAACACACAAATTTCCCTCTAACTCAGTCCTCGCCAAGTCAATGACGCATAACATTGTTCCCGACCGTAAAAACACATTAGCGGTTGTTATCAGAGTGCCGGGACATGGTTGGATTGACTTAAATACTCAATTCAACGCAATTATTCAGGTTAGGGTCATGCTTCGTGCTGGGTTAGGGTCAAGGTTAGGGTTCGCCGATGAGTTGAGCAGGCGAGGATATAGCTCTCCAATGAATCTCTGCCGCAGCAAGCGATCATTATACACAACTCAAATCGATTGACGGGCTTTTAGTTGCGTTCCAATCATTTCATTTGTAATATAACAACAAAAAGGGTCAAATTTGTTGTATGATCGATCATGTGGCTGCCGACACATGGTGCCCGGTGGAGTACTATAGCCGTAGAGAGTCGCCGCCGATGAACCATTCCATTATTATATGTATATACATTGAATCGGTGTGGAGGATTGGTGCATAGTAGTCCATTATCTCCGTCTAATCGAATGGAATCGGAAGGCGGCAGAGGTAGTTTTTCATAGTATAATGTAAACAGCTTATTCATGGCCGCCTAACATAGACTTAGTCCGCGACGGGACCAATAGAGTTCCTCATGAGTACAGCTCCTCATAGGGTCCCGTGCCGGACAGTATCCATGTGTAGAAGAGGAGATACGATTTTCTAAGTTATGGCACTTTTATGGCGGAAATGGTGCCATGGCGTGCGGCTTGTGCGAGGTTGTGAAACTTTTCGGTGTGGCAAAACTCTTTTTGGGGGCTCTTTTGTTCATCTTAGTGCCGGTGTCTTGTGGTGTTCTAATTCCTACGTACGTAAGCAGTCTTATCTACAGTAGGTACCGCCAAGTTGCGCCGGGCTATACCATAATATTGTTCCACAGTCACAGTGCTGGCGGTTGCTGACACCCTATCACTTTTGTACTTTTAATGCAATGATCCTCACCATGAACAGGGCCTCTCTCTTGACCGTTGCTCTCCTCTCAATAGATGCTGCTGCAGCATTTGTTCATCCGCAACCTGCGCCAGCAACATCAACCAGTCTCGAAGCACATCACAGGCGAGAATTCCTTTCATCTGCTGCCGCTGCTCTAATTGGATCGAGCATTCTGCCTCAATATGCCGTTGCCGAACTTGACACGGAAGACTTTTTGAAGACCGGCATGGTCAGTATGCCAATGGGAGTTTCAGGACAGGCTGGCAAAGCAAAACCAAGGACGAATGTGGTGTTAAGAGAGGGAACAGACGTGCTTCAAAGTAAAAAGGGAGATGTAACCGCGGAGATTCTTCTCGGAAAATCCTCAGATCCCATACCCGTGCTGGCATCATTCACTTCCCCTTGGCCACTAGCGAAGGGCGGCTTGTTTGATGTTGAATGTAGGGAAGCTAGTAGCGGGGATGGAGCATTTCTTACAATCGCCAAGGGTGCCACTTCATCTATTAGTGATTTGCCCAAGACGTTCTTCACGGACAATATATTCTCACCTACGGGCAGGTTTAGTTTCTATGGCCAACCTACCGATATCAAAGTTAAGAAGAGCGAAGTTGTAGACAACAGAAGATATTTGGAAATCAGCTTTTCAAACCTTTCACAATCGACAAACGCGGAGATTCCTCGTACTGCGCTCGTTGTAGCAACCATTCCCGAAGGCACAGGTGATGTGGTTATGTTGGTAAGTCTGTTTGTAATTATGTATTTATTCATTTTCCGAATTAACTCCTTTACTGACATTCAAATGCTTGTTTCAGGTGGGAAGTTCAAATGCAAGTCGGTGGAAGAAAGGCAGTGAGAAATCTGTCAGGAGTACTGTAGAAAGTTTCCGTGTTTCTTTGGCTCCAACATCTGGGTTAAAAGTCAGAGCCAAGCAAACTAATGATAGCCTTCTGTAGAATAAGATAATATCCTCACCTTATAAGTACAAATAGATTTCATGTCATAGATGTATCATTTGATTGGGTGTCTGCGCTTGAACACTTTGGCACACTCAAACGTCTGCTAGATGCCATGAGATGGAGTGCCGAATGCATCACACTCCTTCGAGATTGTTGTTTCCGCAACTTTTGCTTATAATCGCTCAGCTGCAGTTTGTATGATACCTTCCTTAGTTTTCTTGCTGCTATTAGCTGCAAGTCTTTCTTCGTAACAAGTCCATCATTGGTTAAGTCAAGCTGTTTGAATTGATCATGCAATTCATCAATCAAATGAGCATCAACCTTCTTCATTGCCACAAGCATAAATTTGATGTATTCTACTTCATTCACTCCTCCCTCGTGATTTTCGTCCAAGGCCTGAATATCTTCAAGCTTCATATTGCATGTCCATAGCTTTTCATCGTGTTCCTCTCTTCGCAGCTCTACAAGAAAGGATGCACATTGACCTAGAATGTATCCCATCGCAGCTACAGCGAATGGGATGAATACGACAGCACACGCCTTGGTCAATTCACCTGTCGGAGTGAGATCACCCAGCCCAATAGTTGTTGCGGTTATGACGGTGTAGTAAAAAGCGTCATACCAAGGCCAACCTTCCAAGTAGGCTATAATGAGAGCACCAGAAAATATAGGGACAACGCCATGCAGGTATTTCCGCACCATGCATATTGTTGACCGGCATTTATTTCCAAAGTTCTTTGCGCAGATGACAATTTTACTTGCGTAAGATCCTTCACTCTGTTGCACCAACCGAATGGCTTCAAGAAAATCATTGTGCTCGCCGTTATGAGAAGTGACTGAATCTTTGGATGACAACGACGTTGTCGAACCAGACGATAACATTCTCCCAACTCCATTTCTACGGGTGAAAGCATGTTCAATTGATTTTGCTGTTTTCTCCCTTGCCTTTTCGGCAGCACGGATCTCAGCCTCAACTAACTGAGATCCGACTACTCCCAGGGCCAGCCCTAATACAACGATGCCACCCAAGGCAAATATTGATGTAAATATCTTCCCAACTGGAGTCGATGGCGACATGTCTCCATATCCGATTGTTGTCAACATGATAATTGTGAAATAAAGACTATCAAGAATTGACCATTCCTCTACTAGCAGAGAAAACCCAACAACACCAATAGCAAGTAAGATTAAAACTAGGAAGAAGCATTCCCGAAGAGTATATTCGTACTGGTATTCATTAAGATCTGTCCATTTTGATTGTGATTGAGCTTTTGAATCATTGGGTGAGATGTCTAGATCAGGTATGTGATGAATCAAGATTTCTTTTGTTTTTACCAATTCTTTTATACGCTCCCAACCAGGACTGATTGTTTTGGAGCCGTTTGCATGCGACACATCAGGAAAAGACAAGCCATAAGACGTTTCTGATCTGGCAACATCTTGAAGGAGAGGCTCTCCCTCGGTGTGTGGAGGAATATTACGAGAATGAGCCGGTCCTGTGTCTTCTATATCTTTGTGGTGGACCACCGACCAATACACTGACGGGCGATTCTGCTTTGTCGTCTCAGATGACATGTTGTCACCATCTCCTGCTATCAGCCCATTCGCCATGATGGTATGAATGTGGAGTGTTGAACGTGTCTACCACAATCAATATCTAAAGAAATGAGAAGATGAATTTTGCAGAAAAATATAATGGTATGTGTGCGGTAGCACGTCTGCGCCAGAGATCCAGCAAACTTCTTTCCACTATATGAAGACAGCTGGATGCTTGCAAGTAAACGGTCTCCTTAGTAGATTGTAGTAGTAGGTTAGCGATGTATGGAAGGAAACGGGAACGTGACATCAAGATAGATAGTCATTGGATGGATGCGAGTAGATGCAGTGAGTTGCGAATTGGCTCCTTGGTTCTTCGGGCGGGTTCGGTCATTTTAGACATTTTTGGCGGACAAAACCGGTCGGACAATGCACGATCGGTACAACCATCACTCCTGGCCTGAGTGTACAACTCAGACTGTGACATCTCCTTCTCCCTACCCCAGGATTGCATCTTTGAGGTAATTACAAATACATCTACCTGAATGATGTCTTTAAGTTGTTACGGTTCGATGCAGGAGCATCTCTATCTTGACCTGAACCTGAATTTGATATCACGTCGGCGCGGAATGGCTGATAATATCTTTGCAGCTTCTGTCTATCTTCGGGAAGCAGTGAAGGTCGCGTTCGCTTGAATGCCTCGATTATGTGCCTTTTGCCAACAATGACCTTTGGGTGTATTGTATTCTCAGGACTTTCTCCATCAACTTCTTCGTCCAGCATTTCGTGCACACGTATTAAATGAGCCGTAGACATAACCGCTTTCATATCCGCAGCTGACAAGTCTTCCGCATATGCAAGATTCACGCAGAGCGCGGAATGCAATTCTCCTTTCTGTCGAAGTAAACGAACCTCGTCGTCAATGTTCCATGAACTCAAAATCGAAGAGAAGAGCTCTTCCCATTCTGTCAGTGATTCTGGGTATCCTACATAAACATGAGTCTCGAGTCTTCCAGGCCTCAAAAGAGCCTTGTCGATCTTATCAGGGCGTGACGTCGCGGCCACTATATAAATTTGACTCGTCTTCTTATTCCGTTCGGCACCATCCAATAATGTGAGTAGCTGATTAACTACTCGATCGGTAACACCAGTATGATCAGAGCCTCGTTGCGGTGCTAAACTATCAAATTCGTCAAAAAATATCATTGAGGGCGCAGCTGTGATAGCCTGGGCAAAGAGCTGTCGAACTTTCGCCTCCGACGCACCAATGTAACGATCCAGCAGCTCGGGCCCCTTGCACGTGATAAGAGACAAATTGCTTGCCTTTGCAAGAGCAGGAACAATGAAAGATTTTCCAGACCCAGGGAAACCGTAGAGTAGCACCCCTGTCGGTAACGACGTTGGCGAATTGTCGTAAATTGCTTTGAAATTCATTGGATGGATAATGACATCGTAAAGAGATTGTTTTGCATGTTTGAGTCCGCCCACAGACGACCAATCAACGGTGCATTTATTTTGAGTAACATCGACTGATTGTTGGGAAAGTGGAGTAAAGTCTTCTATAGCAGATGCTACATCATTTTCAAGCATTTCGAGTGAAACATTTCCAGAAGCCAATGTGAAATCATCGTATACGGGAGCTCTCTCTTGCGATGAATGTTCAATTTGACGTAAATATTGTGCATTTCTAATTCGTGTAGAAAGAAGCATCAAATCATGTGGTCTAAAGCCATCAGTCATCTTTCCGAGCTTCGATATGCAATTTGGTATGTCGTGAATAGATGCTTCTTCTTCTGGTCGATTCCCGAGCACAAAATTGTGTAATAACCTCGTGCGTTGATGAGAATTGAGTGAGGGCACTTCAACTGCCGAATAGAAAATGCCTGAGTTTTTGTAGCGTGCAGCAAGTGAGTCATTATCCCGACAGGTACACAGTAATACGACGTTGGAATCTCCACATTGGCGCGAATATCGAAGTAAATGGTCGACGATAGCCTTAACTTGACTGACGAGTGCTGGGTTAGTTTGTTGATGATGAATGCTTCCATCCCTACCATCTGAGATTTCGCTGTTAGGAATAACAGCATCAAGATCGTCGAGTATTAACAGTGAAGGTTGCTTCTGCAGTGCTTTATGACAAGATGTTTGGATTTCATTCAAAATAGAAGAGAGTGTGCTCCCTGGTGCTGCCTGAAGCATTTTGCAGTCAAGGTATTCCATTCCAATCGAGTTCGAACGCAAAAGATGAGATGCTAGAGTAAGCGCGAGGTGAGTCTTGCCGGAACCTACCTCACCAGTTAGGAGCATTGCGTTCCTGTGCGTAGATGACCAGCAACTGTGAGGCCAGGAAATGATTTTGCTGACATCATGTGCCAATCTCTCGATTGTAGACGAAAATCCCTCAACATACAAGTCAGCTGGTGGTAAAACCTCATTCTGGCCATGTTCGCCAGACTTTGTGTCTGTGAGTTGTCCCTCCCTTTCAAGAAAATACTTTAAGTCATCAGCTGTAATGACTGATCCCAGATGAGAGTCATCCCTGTCAGATTTTTCTCCAGTTGTGTATTGCAAGTTGAGAGTGAAAAGGCAGCATTGGTCCAACCAATCCTTCTTTCCTTGTGGCACAAGAGTTCGCAAAGTAGCAGGTGGTATAATGCACCCTGAGCCGATAAGGGTGTTTGTTGGATAATAGAAGCTGTCTCTCCATCTTGTATGTCCTCAAATTCTGGCTCTTTTCGTGAAGAGCTCGCCAGTTCGATAGTTTGACTTCCATTCGCAATTTCATTCCTTGTTCGAGCTATACTATCGATAACATGAGAATGGGGCCAAACCTGCACGCACAACCAATCGGATAAAGGCGTTGCGCCAATCTGTCTCTGAAGACATTCATGCATCGTAATATGACCCCGAAGAACTGCATCTGACGCACTGATCCTGGCTATTGCAAATTCATTTGTTTTGATGCAATTTTTGGGATCCCACTTACTTAACGAAACGACAGCTGACGACAAATCTGAGTCTGACAGCTCTGTCTTGAGCATCTGCTGATAGCCAGGTAATTGTTCGAGTGTTGAGGGATGAACATGCACACACCCAAACAAAGGCATGCCCATGCGGCCACTGGGAGATGTATACTGAACACGAAGCGGGCAACTATATGCATATACCGGGTCATCTGATTTTGTTGAGTCTACTTCTGCAATTGATTCATTCTCGTCCTCATTCTTCAATCGAGGTTTAGGAATAACAGACACTTCAGTCTCTGCCATGAGTCGAAGACAATTGTAACGTACACCACAAAACTCAGACTGTGAAGAATCAGTATCACTTGTATACATTGAATCAGTTTCGTCAGAATCATTTTGAACCAAAGAAGAAGCAAAACCGTCCTCGGCAACAACTTTGATCCATGCTGCAGACTCCAAACCCCCAGAGTAACTTTCGCCAGGAGAAACAAGTCGCAAGGGGAATATTTGACCAGGATATACAATTGTAATTTGATTCAGCAAACCACCATCTTCCAATACTGAAGCTTCCATCTCTATAAGTTCCCAATCCGGAGTAGATAATGGTTCAAACGTTACCTGTTCTGCCACTGGTACGTATGATAATGGGCGCACAGATACTCTGATTGGTTCAATTGTGATATTAAACTCGGAAGCAAGGGATGGGTGCAAATCAAGTGGCAATTCAATGACGTCTTCGTCGTGCCCTATGATATTCAATATGCCAAGACCCAAATGTCGGAGTAGAAATTGATTAGAATCACTACAAACGCTACAGATGATATGCACACAGACCTTGTCGCCCAAACTTACCACCATAGTGATGTACTGTAGAAGGGCAAACAAAAGGTGCCGGTGCTCCGCCATTGTATGATGCATACACTGTCACAATGCCATCATCATTCGCCAGAACATCCTCTCCTTTGCGGCGCAGCTGGAACGTGATTTCCAATGGCAAAAACTCCACAAGGCACTCTTCAGATAACAATGGTTCTTCATCTTCCGAATGAATCATTCTAGCAAGCCGCCACGCCGTCCGTGGCGTCAATCTGACAAAGAGATTTCCTTGGTCGGTCTCTGGAGGACGAGCGATTGCTGTCAAAGTGATGGCGTTCATCATCGGCACGTTTTTGTAAAATTATAGAATGAAGAACTACTTCTCTTGTTCCGGTACTCTCAGTTCTTCCAACATTTAGTATCGCATCCTACTCTGTAGAGACCTCTTCATTCAAATCATCGGCCGCACTTATGCTCTTATATTACCATCATGTTCATCGGCATAAAGTATGTTATGGTGTTTTCTGGGTGTTTTGTGTTTTGGTGAAAGTGATGGTACGTAAAGTTAACTTGTGTATGGTACTTTCGCTTACCTACCTACCTACTCTAGCAACCTGCAAGACAATCAACTCTTTCAGTGCTCTTCATTCGGCTTCAACCTTTGATTCAATCCATAGGACTAGGCTGAGCACAATCGCTTCTAATTGCAACCCACTAACGTCGCAAGAGCAAATAAAGCCAAAGACACCAAGCACCTCTTTGTTTTGTTGGCCTCTCCTCTCTACACAAGTACATAGTATAATTTTAGATTAGGTAGTAACTCTCCATCCATCTCCTTTTGGTAACTGTCTGCACTCTTTGATGCAGTCCATAATTAAGTAGCGAGTACTCAGTGGAACAAAAGGCAGAGCGGATCACTATTGTATGTTTGACATCCCTTCTGCTTGCTCTTCCTTGTTGCGTACATTCTTCACACTTGTTGCAATTCGTACCTCGACATTCTTCCCTTTTAACCTCACTGCAAATTTCACTAGCTTGTTCTTTGGCTTTGTCAATCCCATAACTTTTCCAAGCACTGGTGGGTATGGACACCATTCTCCCCTGACGTCTCCACTTTGTATTTCAAATGCAGTTCTGTGAACAGGACAGACAATACAATCAACACATCCATCACCTACGCTCCGCTCGCCTTGTTGAGTTGCAGGCTTTCTTTCAACCGTCGCCAGATCAAATGGACTGCCTAGATGAGGACATGAGTTGGCGAATGCATCCAACCGCGTACCATCCCTTGATGCAAAGATGATTATGTCAAGTCCATTGACTACGCAAGGGATGATCTGCCCTGGTCCTACTCGTGTCTTCGAACACGCCACCACCCATTCTTTACGACGACTCAATATGTCGATATTGGAAAGGCCTGACATGGCCATCGCCAAGCGCAAACGCAAGCCATCTAAAGGATTGGGCTTGTAACCGCTACCCTCCTTTTGATTTGCTTCCGTCTCATCGTCGCCCTTGCTTCCGAATGTTGACGACACTCTATCTTTTATCCGTTTAAAGAATCCTCTCTTAGGCTCTTCTTCGCCATCGCTGGTATCGATTCCGCTCTCTTTCTCTTTTTTCTTTGCATAAAAATCAGGTGCAAGGTAATTTGCTCCATTGTTATTCTTTGGTGCATTGTTATTCATGTTGCATGCAACCGTCCTTCGATGAGGTTCTTTATAAGACCTCCCAAAGACGATGCGATCATCTGATAATGATCTTATTATTTTTCCATCAGTGTTGATAGAAGGAAGAGTAGGCAGAAGGAATCCCCATACTTGTGATGGAGATAAGAATAATATTATTAAGGTCCCCACAAGAAGAACTTGTCGCATCAAAAACAAAGACAACATTATAGATCCTAGCGTCGCGTCGATTCTCAGCTTAGCAACCAATTTGTATCCCCGTCCAGCTCCACAATAGCAGTTTGCTTGTACACGAGGAGGCGTTGTCGTCGGTTTGAGATGAAAAGGATTTGATTGAAGTTGTGAAGTGATGTGTGTCCTATTCTGTCCGTCTAGTCGTCCTTCATCCTGTCCGATAATCAGACCCATCGTACCTATTCCGTGCAGGAGGGTATTATTTTCGTACAGTACCTGCACATTGCACTGTACTCTGTGCATCTGCAACTATTTACAAAACGTTCGGCATCGTTGCTATTCAACTATCGGCCAGAGGGAGGCCAGAGGGGAAGAATATAACAGCATGAGCGTAGCGATAAAGTGTGCTAAAGAAGCGCAAGAGCTGAAGCTGCAATGTGAGCGAATTGACTTGGCACTAAAGCAATGTCAGTCAGATGCTCTCGAAAATTCACCATCGATGATCGATTCGCTGCAAACTCTCTACAATTTACTCATCGAGATGAAGCCGATGGCAATACAATCAGACCTTAGTCGCGGCAGAGTAGAGATACGTTTAAGAGATGTTGCCAAAGATTTGATATGTATGAATCGCGTGGTAATGTCCATTGATGATGAGATAGAAGGTGTTGTAAGGGAAACATTATACGATGATTTTGGGTGGTATCACGAAGCATCGGATTCTGTTGCTCAAATTCGTATAGAATGCGATGGAAACAATGAGAGGATCGAAGCATGTGACGAGTACAATGCGCCATGTCATGATTCGGAGCGTTGGATTGATAAATGCTTAGATCTTTGCGGCTATGGGGTGTCCCTGGAAGCGGCGGTAGATTGTCTCCGCAGAACTGTGCATTATTCTTCTAGCAGCAGCAACAATAACGACAACAACAATGATATTCCTTTAAAGCAAAAAGGAGAGACTTTTGGAATAGCATCATCTATCACGTCGCTCCGAACAATACGGCGTTACCTGCTTCATGTTCCATCTTTGTATCAAGAAGGTCATGTAGATTGCTGCCCAATAACTTTCCAGCTAAAGTTTTTGAGTAAGGAAGATACATCAATTCTGCCACAAACAGAGACTATTTGGAACTGCTGTATTCTTCCATTGGAGTATCACTGTAAGCGTGTGCACGAAGAACCTCACGAGTTGGAATCTGAGCCAATCTTGGGCGATTCATTGACAGATCTTACTTCGGTTCTGCCAACACTTGTTTCATCGGTATGTCATGCAATGGATCTCACATTACCTTGGTGGGCTGCACCAAAAACGATGCACACTATGCTAATTCAGGCAGCTTGGAAAATGCTACTCGCTGGTGAGTTGGTGGGAAATCAAGCATCTGCTTTCCGTCAGTCTACTGCCAGCTACTTTCAACTGCTTGCGCGACAAATGATGCAGAACGGTCAATCAGCAGTTATCTCGAAATATGTGTATCATTGTTGGAATTCTTGCGGTGAGAATGACTGTGGTTCATCGCCAAGCTCGAGTACACCTCGATCAATCCTTTCCGCGCAGTGTCGGGCAATCATTGATTCTATATCTTCGAATAGAGTAGTAGCAACTTTCTACAGAGAAATGCTACGTTGCAGTGCGAGGTACTGCGCACAAAAATATACACATGATGAGGAGTTGAGCATGACATGCAAACAAAAACTTTCTGCCGTTTCTTTCACCTTTGATTGCCAACGAGGAATTGAGAGACTCCATTGTCAATTTCATAATATTGTCTCCACCCTCATCATTCCAACACTACATATCGCCGACAGGGTGCCCTTCCCTATCGTCTGTCGACCGTGCAGTACCTCACTGCGTGGCACTTTTGTTACATTTGGCTTGTATCAGCTGCCATGAAAGTGATAGTGATGCTGAATCAGAGTCTGATGTTCCCAATGCAACTTCAGTCGACTCTTATCTTTCTCATCTCAGCACTGTCGCTTCCGTTTGGTCGGAAGATGTGTTTGTTTCGAGGTCTGGTGTACTGCAACAGCAATTCGTAACAGAGTTCTTACTCTGTCCTTTGCGACAAAATTTGATATCGCAGGGAGACTTTCAAAGGGGAATAACAAGTGACGGTACGTCGTTAGCATCCACTCTAGTGCAAGGAGTCACTCTCCGTTTAGATATCAGTTTGTCGCAACCTATCAGGATGGATGGAATGCGTATAGCAGAGGCGATGGCGTCCCTATTGGGTCAACATCTGCGCTTTGATGAATTGCACCCAGCTATTGAAGAAACAATGGATGGGAAAGAAGAGGAGACCAAAGTAGATCAGGAGAAGAAGCCAAAGAGCAGAAAAGGAAGAAATCGAGCGATACCTACCAGGCAAGTTATGATAGATCCTGATGCAGAGTATTTCACGGATGAAAGTGATTCATCAAGTTCACACAATGGAAGTTCAATGAATTCATCTTGGGGAGAGGAAGACTCTCTCGAAGCATATTCATTGGATGACGACGAAGAAGATCTCCGTAGGGTTGCTCTCCCGCGAACGCTTCAAGACTGCTTCGCTTACCTGGTTGCGCCCGATAGTGATAATTTGGCATGTGACAAACAGCAAGCAGCACTGATGGAATTAGCAAGGTTGGTAGAGACGAAACCATTTGACTTGATTGATATGACGTCAACCCTAGTCCGCGTAATTTTGCATTTGGAAGATAAATTTGGATTGAGCATGTTTGCTGATAAGAAGTGGGAATGCTTGTTGGCGTTTGGTATTCATGCGCCTTTGGATACATGTGTCCAACTGGTCGAAGAGATGAAGGGGGGCGTTTCTTTAGGCACTAGAGTGGAAGCATTGTCGATAATTGCAGCTACGGCTGAGAGGTTGTCGGTATCTCCGAATTTGGCTCAAAGTTCGCAAACCAAAAATATAACTGATGCATCCGCTGGCACAACGAGCACAAGATTGAAGATTGCATTGGGTCTTCGTGAAGGCAACGACAGAGAAGTTGGCGGCGATGTCGTCACAACATCACAAGCTCAAGCACCAGTTTCCAAAACAAGACGATGGAGACAACCTAGGGCAGATCCCAAGACAACAACAAACAATTTCGGGCCAATTGCTGCGCACATGATATATTCATTGTTTGCGTTGATGGCAAGCACAAAGGAGAACGCATCAATCTGGGGAGGATCCACTGGTGAACGCTTTCTATCTGAGTTCATAAAAACACTATCCATCATGGTGGATTGTGCAAGTGCATATCCTAGCCATGCTGTGTCCGCACTGGCGACAGATTTGTTTGAACTGGCCTGGTCTTTTCACGACGCCAACTCAGTGGAAGTAAGGCGTTCAGTGCTTCTTGCCATGGCAACGTGTATGCAAATGATGCCTATGGATGTTCTAGCTAGTAACTGCAGGATGTGGTTGCCATTTTTGAAAGAGAGTAGCATGCGCGATTCTGATGAGGAATGTCGCAAACTGTCGACAATTATTATGGGATCATTTGCTGATATGAGTAGGCATCAATTCATCGAATGAATAAATTTATGTTTTACTCGAATATTACTTTCGACTTTCACTTATAATGATTGCCAGCCAAGTTACATCGCTATATTCCCGCTGTAAGAGGCTTTTCTTTCAACAAACTCGCATCTAATTCTTTGCCCTTCTCTTGCTCTTTTCTTTCCTCATCTTCCTTCATTCCTGATTGCTCCTTGAACCACTCTTCTGTACTCCATACTGCTTTATTACTGCCTAAATTCATTCTTTCTGCTTGTGCGATATTTACTGTCAGTGTCTTTCCAAACAGCTCTGCCCCATCCATATTGTAAATTGCTTCAGCTGCATCATCCCCATCGACGTATTCGATAAATGCAAAGCCTTTGTGCGTCCCTGCAGCGTAATCCATTGGGATTTCTATACTTTGGATTGGCCCGAATGGCAAGAATGCAGCGCGGATTGTTGTTTCAACGGTTTGCATACTCTGTGTGACGGCCGGATCTAGGCCACCAACATAGAGTGCTCGCCGTGATTGTAGTGTGGGCGTTTGTGACGATGACATGGTCTGTGAGTTTGTGTATTGTACAGAGGTTATGGCTTGTCTATGCTTATATTGTACGGCGAACCAACTAGTTTGATGTGTCACTCACGCCATGAGAATTGACACGCCACAAAAAACCTCAATAAAATAATAATAACACGCAAAATAATATTAGCAACATCAACCATGGGCGGCGACTCTTTCAGCTCCGGCGCTTTCAACGATCCTAAGCATGTGGTGAGCGGACCTGGCTTAGAGAGGACCATCTATTCATCGGTGAGTTATCGCAATTTTTTCATGTTCAAATTGGATTATCATTCATCGCAAACATCTGACGCCCATTTCTTTGAAACCATGTCAAAAATATATACTTGCTCAATAATAATAACAGAGTATCGGTGCTGCCGCTGGAATCTTCTATGGAGGATGTGCAGCAGCATGGTTTCCTGATCCAGTTGAGAGCGTTAGCAAGTTCGGCGGTGCATCTGGCCGCACAAGCTTCCGTGCCCTCGGACAAACCGTACTCCGACCCGCGATGTGGTTTTCTTTCGCTGCCGGGGCCTTCACCGCTACAGAGTGCGCTATGGAAGCTGCCAGGAATGAAACGAAGGATGTGTGGAACACTCTTGCTGCTGGAATGGTGGGGGGTGCAGTAGTAGGATTGACAAACGGACGCCCACAGGTTGTAGCAGCTACCGCTATTGCCACGGGAATTTTCATGGTTGCGTTGGATTTGACGGGGAGTAAAACAGTTTTTGATGAAAAAGCGTTAGACCACAAAAGAATGGGATTACTTCCTGAAACACACAAGGAGAGTGCGGCATTGAGTGCGCTAAAGAGTCAATACCCACAGCACAAGAATCTTTAACTCCATCTCTCCTCTTCGATGATTTTAATCCGTAAAGTCAAATTGTATTATTAAAAGCCACAGATGTGTCTTTTTTACTCTTATGCTAGCAACATATTGTGATATTTAGCGGGCCTTTCAACAGGGGTCACCCACTCTACGCCACTAGAAAAGGAATCTTCTTGTGCTTTTGCATACCTTCCTCGCAGTGGAGTAGAATTCTCGAAAATTGTCTCACGAAGTAAGTCGATGAATTCTTTTGGTAGAGGCGCATTCTTTTCCTCCATCGTATCAAGGAGGTTATTGTTTTTGAGCCAGTGACCCTGGTAATGTCTGATGTGAAATACATCATCAGGTAACTGTTCCATTATTCTGTCCATCTCATTGTAGTCTCTGGCAATTGCATGTGTCCACAATGGTCTTGGAGGAATCGTCAGGTCATGCATATTCAACATGTACTTTTGCCGACCATAGTGATACTTTCGAGTCATTTCTTTGCAATTTCTCCCCAGGCACTTACAATTACTCGGACAAAAAGGTTTTGCTTCCACATTACTGTATCTTTCAAGAAGAAGCTTATCTTTCATTTTCATTTCCTCCTCATCTGTAAGCTTCGTAAAAACAGAAGATACAGTGTTGCTATTGAAAGAACATCCGATGACACCTCGATCGGTATGTGCATGTTCACACATTTCCAGAGCTGGCGCGAGACCCTCGTTGCCACCCATTGCAACCTCATCAATATCGCTAAAGAGGGCATAGTCGTATAGACCTCTAGAACGCAATGCACAGTCCGTCTGGGCTGCCCATTTGGCATGCTCATAGGTAATGCGTGTGGTGTACTGGCCTGAGGCTTTTGCGGACCAATCGTGCCTGGTTATCAAATTCCATTTGCGGTACATTTCCAGCACGCTTTGCACATCTGGAGAATGCATGTCGACGTTGTATATATGAAAATGGTCCACACCAATAGCAATATGGTATTCAAGATATTCAATCAACCATTTGGGATCCTTGAGGCCGTAAACTGGGTTTAGGCAATGCACAACCTTTTTCTTGTTGTCATTACCTTGTTTTTCGACGGATGATCCAATCAACTGGCGAAGCTTTCTGGTTTGTGCGACAGGGCGTGCGAAGGATGATCCAATCCGAAGATGAAACGTTCCATCGTCAGACGACAATATGAGCGGTGGATGTCTAGATAAACTTCTGTCGTAACGAAGTTCTTCGCACAATATAAGTAACGTTCGAAATCGGTCCCCATTTGTAGAAAATGGTGACTTGTATTTCTCTCCTCGCTCGTAGTAGTGCTCATGATACGATTTATCTCCTTTCATCAGAATGATAGTGGCAGGGGAGTGTTGGTTCCCGTAAGAACAACTAAAGTCGGCCCATATGCTTTCCTCTCCTTTATCATTTTTCTCAATCGTGAGTGGAACTAAGCCGTCTCCGAGTATTCCTATGACCTCCGTGGGTTTGCGTCTCTGACCGTTCGTTTTGTATTGTATGAGGTATCGGTCGATTGCAATGAAGTTCCCATCATTGCTTTTGACAAATGCATGTTCTACATCGCTCATGAGTGCTGGAGGCATGGCATCCTTTTCGTTGAAATGAACCGTATCATCTTTCGGAGGTAAATCAGCAACTTCACTAGTGGGGTGCATCAACATCCAGCACATGTTTGAATCATACATCCTTTCCAAACCACGCAAAAAGCAGGCGTTGAGAGAAAGCGTTGAGTAGTAACCTCCCAAGAGATATTTCGAATCAACCAGAGAGAAAAGGTCCAGCAATGTTGCTGTCAAAGCATCCAGCGTGGATTTCAATGGCGATAAATCTTTGACTCTTGCCACTTTTTTCTTCGCAAATGAACTCACTGACAGGTCCTCTATCGACTTCCCGTTTGTAATTTCGCCGTTGATTGTCTTTTCAAGGTCAAGAAGCCAGTCTGTATTGTTAGCAACTATGAACTGTCCATCAAAATCAATACTCCAGTCGTGTGTTCCATCCGAAGCAAGGACAAATCTGTAGTCAGCCTGATTCTTCTTCAAGTACTTTCTTGATTTGATTTGGTAGTCGATATCCAGCCAGATTGCACAATTGCCCTTCATGGTACGTGTGTCACAATACCCGTTGGCTTTGACATGGCCTTTACAAGTTCTAGTGTTGCCCTTCACACACATTTCCCAGTCATACATTCCCTCCCCTGCACGCCGTGAGTGAATTGCCAATTCATCGTAGCCCTTGCCTTTGAACTCTTCTTTCTTGGAAGGTATGTGTTGAAGTAAAGAAGGCGATAGAGAGAAGTGACTGTAAATCTGGTACGCTTCCAACTGTGCTTCGCTGTCACCACAAAACTGATGCTGCTGTTTGCAGAATAAAAGACCAGTGTTGCCAGCCAAATCGATAACATCTGGACACCGAGAATCCCATTCTTCCCATAATTGTGGTCCGCCATTCAATAATTTTCTTCCCTCGACGGGGGTGAGAACACATTCCTCAGGAATTGACATCTGAAAGTCCTGTGAAAGCCCCGACTTCCAGTCAATATCATAGGCGGCATTCAAGCGATCAATATCCCAAATTCCGTAGGCCGTATCAAACATACCAGTCCAATCAACTTCTCTCACTTCATCTGGGACAACTAAAGTTCGCTTCAATACCTTTGCATGTTGTAATGCTGTGATAAACTGAAATAATTGGTTGTTGAGACGCCCACCGAACCGTTTGTAAGTTAATAGGCGTTTCCCTGTTTTGATAGGTTGGTATATTTCACTATTTTTGGTGTCTAGCGATGCACCTTGTATTGATAGAAAGTGTTCGATAGATGTCTTCTGTGGCGGCACATTTGAATTTGATCTACTGGTGTTTTCATCATTCACTACACTTTTGATCTTTGGTCGGTCAGCAACCGTGCTACTTCGCTTGAAATCTTCTCTGCCTAAATTGCTAGGTGGCTTCACTGTCTGAAACTCACTATCATCGTAGATATTCCTGCTATCTGTTATGCGCAAAGAGAGGATGATTGTGGATATTGACAAAAGCACTGCTGATATGAGAAGGCAAAGAACCGTGTTCTTGTAACACCGCCCAACTGATCTTGCACTTCTTTGTGGCAAATTTACTTCAACCATGCCGTCGACATCTGGGTTGCTAGCTATTGTCAGTCGACTCCAGTGAGTGAGTAGGTTGGCCAAGCGTTGGGGTTGTGAGTTGTGTGCTACATAGCTTGGGGTTTCGTTTGGCAGATTTTGAACTATCGCCATCGCGTCGCTATTCTCTGGAGGCTTACATACTCAAATCAGCACAGAGTTCCTGCCTTTGAAGAGGTTTGAAGACTCCTGAAGACTCTCTTATCCTTTCACTTGAGTGAGTATTTTATTATGGTATCTATTTTTACTGATTGATACAAGTAATAGCATCGAAAAGCAGAGCACAGCAAGGCCACTCGCAAAATATTTATACACAGTATCTCTTGGAATTCACTGCATCATCTACTGTCACATTAGAGATTCGCTTCTTGGAATTAGGCGTGCTTGGTTGCTCCTCAACGTCATCAATTGTGTGGATGTCCTTATCGTTGGCAGGTTTGTTTAGATGAGGATCAGTTCCGACATTATCTGACGTTTCGCTGATGGCTATCGTGCCTAAAGACTTTCTTTCTACAAGAATATCTTTGGCAGGCGGTTGCTGGATTGCACGTTGCTGCTGATGCTCGTGCAAACGTGCTTCTTCAATTGCGTTACAGCGACCACTGGCTTCTAAAAGCAACTCGAAATTTGATTGATGTCTCTCATCTGGTACAGTTGAGAATTCCGCCGAGTATTCCATATAATCGCGGTATTTCTCCATTGCTGCCTCCTGGGTAGCCATGTCAAGCTGCGGGTCCATGATCATTTCTTGAAGAGCTCGCATTCTCTTATCGGATTCCTCTTCTTGCCAGGGAGGAGGCCTGGTTGTAATTGATTCAGTAACGATGCCACCTACATCCATAATACTTTCCCTTATCTCTTGCAATGCAACTTCAGAAATAAGACAAGATATGCGACTCTTTTTGACTGATCTCTTTCGGCCATTTGAGTCAGTGTAATGGAAATCAACCAATTCGAATCCTAAATCAAGTCGATTGAGCTTATCCAACTCGTTGACACACGCAAGCAACGGATCTTCGTATGGGTAATACTTCGCCACCTCGTCACTGCCATGTGGCGCAAATTGCATTGACAAAGCAAACGAAATATCCAACCTCTCCAAAGAAGGCAGTGACCTCGATAGAGCCTCCAAAGCCCTGGGGTGCAATGTGATTGATGGCCCGAAAGATAGCACTCGAAGTTGATCAAGATGCGGTGCAACGTGTATGACCTTTTGAATGAATGTTTTGCTGATAACATTTGCATACTGCATCAATTTTTGGTGCTGTAAAAAATTATCAGTAATGTCAGTATTCAACTGTATGAATAACTCATGCAAGCCTTTGCAAGCCTGCAGATGCCTCAACAACGCACACATTTTTACTTCATGTTCGTCAACGCTATCACTATCGAAATCATCATGGTGACATGTTTCAAGAAGCCACCCAAACACACCATGTTGGCGTCCTTTGAACATGAAGCTCTTCACGCGATCAATCTCTGGCCTCATTTTTCGCTCAGCATCTTTTCGCCAATTGACACCCTCTTTCACTTCCATTTCTGCTTTGATGTCCCACAGTTGTGCGCTTGGATATGAGTAATACGCACTACAACCACTGTCACGAACTCGTAGCTTATATTCATAAGCCTGCAAAGTTTCCTCGCACTGGAAATCTTTGTCCAAGCCTTCGATGTACTCTTCGTCGGACGCCTTTTCTGAAAGCTTTTGTTTGTATTGCTTCAACGTCATGACATCAATGATAACTTCTTCCTCTCTATCGTGTTCACCCAACACGTCAGAGTCCCAAGGGGGTTCATCGTATGAGTTGAAGTGATAATCTTCATACTCAGAGAAGTCGCCGTCATCGTCAAGAGGGGCACATGCGCCACGAAATGCCTCGCAGTTATTTCGCACTTTTCGTGCTTCATAATCAGCGTGATATTCACTATCAAAGCCAGCAATCGGAGGCACAATATCGTGAAAGGTTTTGGCTCTTCGTTCACACTCAGCTATTTCGTGATCCGTGCTGTCCCACTTGGAAAATTTGGGGTAGGTGCTTTTGACAATGAAGAAACGTTCTGTAGTACACTGACTATCATCATCTTCATCTTCTTCCTCCTCCTCCTCCTCCTTTTGTTTTTCTTGTGCATGATTTGCTCCTCTTTGTGTCGACTTTTCTTCAAAAGATAGAGATGATTTGGCAGAAGAAGCTGCAGAGGAATTTGTTACAGTGAGGGAAAGATACGCATCGGTTCCATTTTCTTTCGTCGGGGCACTACTCTCCGTTGTATTATTATTGTCGAAATTTTGGAGCTGGGTCCCTCTGTTCCAAATGTCCTGTTGATTTTGTGCATCTTCCCCGTCAGTGCGGTGATGGTATCTGTCATTGTTGTTGTTGATGCGGTCGCTGTTGTTAGTAGCCTGATGGCCCAAGTGAATGGTATCGTGTGATGACAAGGATCCCTCCTCAGAGTACTGACTTTCGCTGGCAATGGTGGCACTTTCATCTTCTGACGACATATCATCCGGACCAAAGCTGCCGTCGTCCGTGGTTGTAGACTCAATAGTCGTCATGATAACGGTGCAGAATATGTTTTGATGCCAACAAATAATAAATATTAGCGCAATGACATTCCCGCACGAAACTAGTTTGTCTTGGCCATTGATACTGAAACCGCTCTGACAAATGACCGACGGGTATAAACAATCCTCCCTTTACTTCCCGGCGGTGCGTTGGCCTATTGATTACTCCAGTCTCACAGTAATAGCATGATGCTAAGAAGTTCAAGTGCAGTCAAGCAACGTCAACAAAGCTCGAAGCTCAAAGCGTAAAAGAGAAGTGCTGCTGATGCACCATCAAGCCGTATCTAGGGTTTACAATACCAATAGTTTTACGTAGGTGTACTCTCTTTCATTTAGATACACAATCTAACACCCAAACTTTGCGCTTGCATGCTTGCGCTTGCTTGCTGATTGATGCACTCAGCACTCTTTGCTCTCGCTTGCATTCACCGCCACCCTCTTGATAGCTAGAAGCAAGTCCATCCAACCATGCCGCTTGTTAAGGTATTTGCCCGGGTCGGTATGACCAAACCTATCCCTCTTGCATCATTACAATCCAAGCTGTGTGCAATTTGGTCTACCAAGCCGGAGACAACCAAACTAATTCTTTCACGTGTTGAGGATTGGACATCAGATTCGTTTGACGAAGACTGTTATATTGATATTCGTGCCTATGGAAAAGCAGAGCGCACTAGAGAGTTTGTGCTTGATGGAATGACACAGGTGCAGAAAGCTTTTGCAGAGGAAAATCTTGTAGCAAACGTCAGGCTTGAGACATATGAGGGTGAACGTTACTTCCACGTTCCTCCACCGAAAGCATCCACATAAGCATAGAAACATAACAACAACAACAACAACAGAGTATACAATGGTGCGGCTCTCCTCTCCAGGTATAGATCCAGTATTGTATCATACAATTATTAATGAGAGAGAGATCTCAAATAATAGCTATACCATATTGTAATGCTCAACAAAATACTTCGCTTTTCTAATCTTTTTCTTAATTATCACATAACTTTTATACAAAAAAAGTAGCATTCTCTAGGATCAAGAATGTAAATCCAAGAGAGCAAACGAAGAGAACTTAATTCCGCTCAACGAATACATCTCCTACACTGTCTTGATACAACTCCAGAGAGCTAGCCTCCTACGGTAGTTCGCTTTGACTGCTTTGATGATTACTCAGAAGTGCTCTTTTCTGCTTTTGTTGAAGCCTTGGAAGTCTTTGTCGATACGGATGCACTCTTTGCGGCTTTGGAAGCTTCTCTGCTTTAGCGTCAGTGGCCTTCTCTGCCTTTGCAGCCTTCTCCGCCTTTGAACTCTCCGCACTCTCCGCCTTTGCGCTTTTAGCGATGCTCATTACCTTGGCGGCTTTGGTGGAGGCAGAATCAGATTTTTCGGCCTTGGTGGAGGCAGACTCAGACTTTTCGGCCTTGGTAGATGGTTCCTTGACGGCCTTTGCTTCAACCGTTGCCTCAGAAGATTTTTCGGCCTTGGAAGATGAGACCTTTTCGGCCTTGGCATCGGGCGATGCTAAGTATTGAGAAAGAGAAATATGTAAGGCAAAAACGTCGGAGTTAGTGTCAGCTTGCTTATTACAACTCAAGCATACTATATCACGCATTGACACTTACGACTTGGCAGCCTTTGACTTGGAGGCTTTAGCGGAGCTCTCCTTTGTGGCCTTGGCAGAAACAGAGAGGTTTCGGCTACCTTGCAATTCCTGAGTGTAGGCTTCTTGAGCAGAGGCGGAAGCGAAAGCAGCGAGTAGGATAAGGGAGCACTTCATTATGGAAATGGGGTTGATGATATACTAGGATGAGTCTAACGAGTTGTCGAGGAAGGAGATGATGCCGAAGCGTTTGGATTTGATTTATGCGAGCTGTGTCATGAGGTGATGATGCCCAACACGAGACGACTGGCGCCTCTTCAACTGGCGCCTTCTTCAGCTTCGATTTGGCATGCAAACAGGTACTTTCTGAATAGGCTGGATTAATGGCTGGATTTTTGGCCATCACTGGTTGTTTTAATGAGTTCCTCCATACCAGCCGCTACGGGTTGATGAAATTTTGGGGAGTGATTTCGCAAGAGATGCCGATAAAAGCCGATAAACCAATAAACCGCGGTATGTGTGGTGCGACACACATGACAGCAAGTTGCGAACACGGAAGAAGCAACTCAGCATTTCTCCTTGCCATGGTCTCCCTCTTCTCCCGCCCGGGCGCAGGCGAACCTCTAAACGATAATATGGTAGTAGCTCCATCCACCAGATAGAGAGAGAGAAGATGATACACTTCATGTGTTAACGTCTTGGATTGATAATAAAATTTGTTTATTAAACTTCTAACAATATGAAGATACAGATCTATGGCTGCCGAGGGTCAATTCCGCGGCCAAATCCAGAGATGGCTCGCTATGGAGGGAACACGCCCTGCATCGAAGTGGTCTCATCGTCGCGGCAGTGTGATAGTGTCGATGGTGGTGACTGCGGTCGTGTAGGTCACAGAATAATTTTAGACTTGGGCAGTGGCGCCGTTGATTTGGGGCAGAAGGTGATGGGTGAAATGTTTCAAGCGAAGAAACGACAACAAGCAGAACAAGAGATTCCCAATGAGGGCAGGGGGGAGGAGGGGGGAAGGTCATCAATTACTACGTCCGATGGCCTTGATGAAGTAAAGGTTGGGGAGAAAGAGGAACCCAAAAGGAATAATGTTAAGCTCGCCCCACAGAAGTTTGGAGGGACAATCTTGCTTACGCACACACACTGGGACCACATCCAGGGGCTGCCTTTCTTTGTACCACTCTACCTTCCTCAATTTGAGTGGACTATTTATGGCCCGAGAGGGATAGCTAAGTCCTTGCAAGAAATATTAAGCGGGCAGATGCAGCATGATTACTTCCCAGTTAGGTTAGGTGATATGACTAGTAAAACAAAATACCAGGGGCTTTGCGAGGATATGGAGAAGGGCTTCTGGCTTGAAGGTGACATTAGCACTGACTGTGATCATCCAACATCGTCTATCAAGGTCACATCGAAGTATCTTAACCACTCGGTGCTTACTTTGGGTTATAAACTTGAGGAGTTTGCACAGGTTCCTCTGTCATCGACATCGAATCAGCTGTTTCGGAGGAAGAAGCGGGGCGTGTCAATGGCCTACATTACCGATCACGAACCCTTTGATCATGCTCTTGCCAATGGTGGCTTCACACCCCGTGACCCCCGGAAGCCGAATTGCACTGCTGATCAATACCACGTGCAGTTCTTTGAAGATGTGGACATTTTGGTGCATGATTGTCAATATTTATTCTCCGAGTACGCTCCTGGTTCACCTACATCAAAAGAATATTGGGGGCATTCTACTGTGGAATATGTTGTTGAAGTTGCTTTTTACGCTAATGTCAAACAATTGCTTCTATTTCACCACGATCCCCAACGGTCTGACGATCAAATGGATGATTTGCTTATATATGCAAGAGAATTAGCGGTGAAGCTTGAAGAGAAATGTGGTGGTGACAAGGAAAATGTCAGATTGAAAGTAGATGCGGCAAAAGAAGGCGACACCTATGATTTGGACCCATATGTCTTTTTAGATGAAAATGGTGTTTCTATTGATGGAGATGTTTCAGAAAGTAATGGAGAGAGTATACATCATGCAAACGATGATGTATCGCCGCCTCGTTCTGTCAATACAGGCCAACAATGCGTGCTTCTCGGGTTCTATGAGTCTGCTTCTGGTCCAATACGCGACATGCTGGAATCCACAGACAATTCTCCCAAAGTAGAAGTATTGCAGAGTAGGGATGAGCTTCTACACTTCGCGGAACAGAATCATCCATCAGTGATAGTACTGGATAATCTTCTCTTTGGATGTACAGGTTTTGAATTTTGTAAGGTGATCCGCACTGAAATGGGGGAATGGGGAAAGAATGTACCAATGCTAGTGATTGCATGTCCTGGAGAAGGGCAAAGGGCGCGGTTGACCGCTGAGAGATTAAATCTCGACGATTTCATCCAAGGACCTTACTCGCCATCATATCTCTTCACTCGCATTCAAGTATCGCTTCTGCGGATGCCTCTTCGGTGGCGTCGTGCTCCATTGGCTGAGAATGAATCGGAACGCCTTGCTAATCTGCAGAGCACAGGCCTTCTTGATAGTTTACCAGAAGAACGGTTTGATCGTATTACTCGCCTTGCAAAAGCTATGTTCAAAGTTCCGATAAGTTTGGTGTCGTTAGTCGATGAAGACAGGCAGTGGTTCAAATCAAATCAGGGTTTGGCTGGAGCAACTGAAACTCCCCGTGACTATGCATTTTGTTCTCACGCAATCTTGACGGACGACATCATGGTGGTTCCTGATGCACTGCAAGATGAGAGATTTGCTGACAATCCCCTAGTCGAGGGATCGCCCAACATTCGATTTTACGCTGGTTGTCCAATTAAAGCGTCGTCGTGTGAAGATGGGAGCAATAAAATGCCGATAGGGACTTTATGTGTTATTGATTCGAAGCCTAGAGACCTATCGGAGGACGAAAGAAGAGCATTGAAAGACTTCGGTGCCATGATCGAGCAAGAGCTATCAAATGATAGATGATAAACTAATTCTTTAGATAAAAAAATATATTTACAATTGCCCACTCTGGCTTATCCCCTCAATTGTTCCCTGATAGTACCATCCCCTTCTTGCGTCCCCTGATAGTACCCCTTCTTGCATACATGATTAGGATGCAGTGGCGAGTTCTTTTTCCTCAACATCAACTTTCCATTCCTTCTCTTTGCTGGAGTGATCGCTCTTCTTTCCGTTCGCGAAGACCTGGTCAAAGATTTCTTCCTCGAGCGCTGATTTGTCATCTTTGTTCACAATGTCAATGGTTTTAGTAGGTGGTTGTGTAATTTCAATCTCCGCGACAGTAGAACTCGTCTCTTTTGATGGCGGTGTAGCGTTTTGCTCCTCCTCTAATGGTTTCTCTTCTTGGAACGAACCAGTTGTAGCTGTTTCTGGTACCTTTCCGAGTAATAGCCTTCCTGCAACTTTTCCTACCCTTCCCACAGTGTTACCTAGAACACCTTTCACAATAACTTTGTCTGCAATGAGTGCTGCCTTTCTCCTCTTGCCTAATTTAATCGGGGTTCCATCTGAGTTGAATCCTGGACGCTCTGTTGGTTCGGTTATAGAAAAGAGTGACCGTGATGAGACGACGATGAAATTTAATGAATTCGACATTTGCATTGAAGAATAACCTATCTACTCACCTGCCATACGCTTCAACTCTTCTCTGGCAATCATGTTTTCGCTGATCGTACTAATAACTTTGAGTGTAGGACAGGGGCTTGTGAATGTCTTCGCATCAGGCCATTGTGCACCAGTGATGTCAGTAGCAGTTTTGAACAGATCGACACAGAGTTCCAGGTTGTTCACCTTGTCTGATTGGTCATTCTCGTAGATTGAATCCCAGCCACCTCCTGCTCCTCCTCCACCACTGATTTGTCCTGACTTCTCGAGCGCAGCTGCACCTCTTCCCTCACGGGGTCCACCGTTCCAGCTCCAGTAGACTCCACTCTTGCTACATCTTGGATCATGTGCAACTTGGAACAATCGTTGTCCTGCTTCTTCCACACCAACATATCTGAGACAGATAAAACGAGAAGGGTTGAGTACGGGTAAAATGAATGACAAGAAGAGCCAACCAAAAAAGACTACTCACCCTCCAGTAATGTATTTCATAAAGATAGGAAAGTATTTGCGGAACCAAGCTCGCTTCTCTCGGAACAAGGGAGTTTCTGCGATGCACCCAGGGTAAATGCTAGAGAAAGCAATGCCCGTATTCTTGTTATATTTGGCGTGAAGGAAGTTGGACATCATCATCAAACTAAGTTTGGAGTCCTTGTAGGCCTTGGCCCCAATAAACCCATACCCATCCGCCATAGCAACAGGATTGTTGAACCCAGCCTTGAACCCGTCAAGATTTTTCAAGTCTGCAATGGGGTAGACACCTCCGCCACCAACAGTGTTGTCGTTTCCAGTGACAGATCCTACCATGACGACACGAGGATCAGGGGCGTCCCTCATTCGATCAATGAGTTTCGAAACCATCAGGAAGTGGGATAGGAAGTTAATCTGCATAGTTTGCTCGTGACCATCAACACTCCACTTTGCGTAGGGCAAAGAGGGTTGGTACACACCTGCATTACACAGCAAGCGATCGATGGGTTTACCCAATTGATATTCCTCGAGTTCGTTGCAGAACTTTTCGACACTTTCGAATGAGTTGAGCTCACATTCCATGATTTGGAAATTGTCCATATCGAATTCTTCGATTTCAGCAACAGCTTCCATTTTTTCTACATCGCGGACTGCGCCGACGACGTGGTATTTGTTCGTAGCAAGAAGATTTTTGACGGTTTGTCGTCCAAGCCCAGAAGAGCAGCCTGTGATGACTACAAGCTCTGTATACATTAAAGAAGTTGAGGAGGAGAAGAAATGCGGCATGATGTGTCAGAAGGAGCTATGTATAGCAATACTCAACAAGATATCTCGCATAGAACTTACTTTTATCTCCAAAGCGTTCTTCCATATCAGCCATCTTGACTTTTTGCTCATCCGTCAAGATCTTCGGTGGTTGCCAATTAGACATGAATTTAAATGCGTCGGCGCTTGCCAACACAAGGGCTAGGAGAGCGATACTTTTGCGGATCATGGTGAAGTGTAGGTGTGTAGTGTAGGCAGTATATCGGCTATGATTGTGGGTAAGAAGTGTAAGTATGATGATGTTGTTGCTTTGTGTTCTTTGCTGAAAAAATGGGAGAATGATGGCTGAATGGAGCGATCTTGAGGAAGATCCATGGAACTCTATTTCGCTGAGGTGTTGAACTTGGTGAGTGCCGGATACTGATCGAAAGCTTGTCCTTTCCCAAAGTTCATTGAATTGATGTAGAGATGAGATAATAATAGTTAAACTGATTAGAAGCTTGTATTGCCTGTCCGAAGTTCACTTCCACGTTTCACGGAGGGAAGATCAAAAATATCTTCCATCAACATTCCTCATCTAACAACAAGTCGGAGTTCGGGTTGAAACCCTCTCATTTTCAGCGAAGACAACTCTAAAAGTTCCAACGAGGCGAGATACAGCAAACACAACTCAATAAATCAACGACAAGATGGTACTCCTTCGTCAACTCGTCGTGATAGGACTTGCATGCGCCTGCAACGCATTTGCTCCATCCCCAATACAATCCACTGCTACTTCATCACGGCTTTACATGTCCACTGAGGAGAAACAAAAAACTGGCAAGAAAGAAGGCTATGTGCCAAAATGGAAGAAGAAGGCAACTCTTGCCGAAATTACCGGCACAGCTGAATTATCTCCTGAAGAGAAAGGACTCGTTGGCGCAGTCCCCATTACCTTCCAGCAAGGAACAGGAGAAGATGCCACACTTATCAAAACCTCCGCTATGCCTGGTCAACCACTGAAGCTTGTAGCATCCCAAGCAGGTCAATACATCAAGTATGGATGCGGGAAAGGAGAGTGCGGCACATGTGATTCATTGTGCAATGGAAAGTATCTACGCCCCTGTGTCGATGTTGTTCCTACCGATCTCACTCCTGATCCTGAAACTGGTGAATATGCAAATTTAGTCATCCAAGTCAAGGGCACAAAGGCCAAGGTTGTCTCGTCTGGAAAGTTCTTTAGTGTCAAAAGTTTCTTTATGGGTTTTTGGAACAATTTATTGGGGATGGGTGGATTTGTTCGTGACAGGAGAAAGGCGAAGAAGAATTATCAAGAACGAATTAGTCAGGAAGAAGAAATCCTGAGACGTACTGCAGAGAAAAAGAGGAAGAAGGCGGCCGAAACAGCGGCAGCAGGCAAGAAATGAGAAGTCGTATGCCTGCTTGAACAACATACTTATGCTACGCTTGGCAGTAATGATGACGTTTTCCTATAGACAGTTGACGCAAAGTTTTTGCTCTAAAAGAAGTTATTACTTTATGTACACCGCATCTACCAATAGCTCTATTCTCTCAACACAAGCTTCCTGTAGCATTGACTTGATTGTTTGCGCCAGAAAATGTAGCAATGTCATTCTTGCTCGATTTCTTTACCACCAGTGATGAGATTGACGCGTAAATGGTTTTAATCACGCCACGCCACCAACTTTTTGATTTGATATTGGAAGGAAAACCCTGTGGCTTGAACGAGCGATCCGTCTCTTCGCCTTCAATCAGGATATCTGAGAAAGGTGATAAGCGGTCTTCAGAACAACTCTCAACAGCACCTTCATCCATCTCCATCATTTCCTTCTCCAAGGTAAAGATGGTTGATGTAGTGTCTGCTCGAAGCCTGTTGAACTGTGATATGTTCATATCATCAGCATCATCAATAGCATCGTTTGCAACAAACCACGAGCTCATCCTATCTGCTGCAGAAGGCTCTGGACTTGCTGCACCGTGACTACCTCGCATCCAGGGATGATCTACAATCTCTGACAAAGTCAAGCGTTGCTGAGGGTCGGCCAACAACATTTTCTGCAACAGATTTACGATACTTGCATCCAAATGTATATTCTTTGCCTGAAGGAAGCCATCAAGATCTTTGTCAATGGAAATTCTTCGAAAATTTGTATCATTGGGGTCGGGCATTGCAAAGGGCTCTGATTTAGTGAGAGAAGGATGAAACGAGATCAGGTGGTGAGTAAATCATTGATGAGGAGATTCCACAAATGAGAGAATGAAACAATCATACTTACTTTTGCCCACAAGAATCTCAAAGAGCAAAATCCCTGCAGACCACAAATCAACGGCAAATCCATCAAACACGCCCATGGTCAGTGCTACCTCCGGAGACATGTATGCACAACTCCCCGCCTGCCCCTGAGCTTTCATCAACCTACGTGAAGTATCCGCACTCACATCTGTTACCAAATGTCTATTATTGGGATCAGCAAATGGTACTCTTAAACAAAGTCCAAAGTCTAGAATACGAAGATCGCCAAAGTCGTCCACCACAATATTATTCATACACAAATCTCGATGGCACACTCCCTTCTTCTGAAGATGACTGATAGCTGAAAGTAACTGCTGGAACCAAATCTTAGCTTGAGACTCGTGAACTCGTCCATAGGGAGAATTTTCCATGTCTGCAACGACGCGCGAGGAGAGATCTCCGCCAGGAATGTATGGCGTGACAATGAACAAGTGAGTGTCATTTTGTAGAGCATCCACCAAACATATGATGTTAGGGTGATAGTTGCCAAGAAGTTGCAATGCTGCCAATTCATTGACGGGATTTTCCAGTGATCTTCCGTGCAGTGAACGATACTTTGCAAGATTGATGACTTTGACGGCCACCATTTCATCTGTTGTCTCCCAGGTAGGGTCTTCAGATATAATTGCTTGGTCCAACTGATCAACTCTAAAATCTCTTTGAAGGCTATTCCGCCCACCACGACTGGGAAGAGTGTCAAATCCACCACTTTGATCAATAATTTTGGCGTTCCCCATGATCCGATTGACTCTCTTCAGCACCACGCAAAGTTTAATGGAGCCATAGGTAGTTTCACAGATTTTTCTCCTCACACAATAAGCCACATCGGGTAGATCACATTCCATCCTACACGGCACACTTTTAAGTGGCGTATTTGAATTGGTTCTTCTGTGATTATGCTGCGGTTTTTTGGATGTGGCACCTGCAACTGGAGCTCGCGGTGTATTAAATGCACTGAACTGGGTAGCATCGCTAGTGTAGGCTCTAGTAGATGTGGGACTATCAGATGAAGAAGATAGAGGTGTCAGCGAGTCACAAGACTTGCAATGATTTGGCCGACGCATCATTACACTGGATGCACGAAATATACTTCGCGTAGTGTGATCAATGACATCTGTAGAGACAGTCACAGCCTTATTGGCCGTAGGTTCCGGAAACTTCAAAGGAAGTGATGGCGGTCCGGACGATTGGACTGTTGAGTAAGGGATGAATGCGTTCTCGGAGAGATCATAGCTGACGGCTGAATAATCATCAGTGTCTTGTGGATTATCTCCGATAGAATGAAAGTTGTTGCTGCAGCTGTCGCACGAAGAGATCCGCTCATCAATTATGTTGGGCATGGCTATGTTATTCTGCTGTTGTTGCTTCATGTCGGACACCATCGTTGCTGTTATTGTTGGTCGACAATAATTCGATAAAAATATTGTGAGAATTTTGAATGAGCGATAAGGAAGGAGAGGTCCAAGCAAGATCAGTCCTGTGTGAAAGTGCAGTACGTAGAACCATACTAATTCCGACAAGCACTGCAAAGCTGTTCTTGTTCTTGTGGGTTCTATTGACGACTGAATTTGGCGAAAGCGGGGACTGGGAGTAGTAAGTAAAAAGAAAGGAGTTCGTAAGTAAGTGAAAGTGTAATACTACTAAAACAATCTAATAGTAAAACTCATGTACCTAGAAAGTCATTCAATGTTGATGGTGATGAGTCAGCGTGATGACCACTCTCTAGAGTCTCTAGCTATTTAGCATTCAAGCAACAAGTCCTTGCAACACAACGACATTGGTTGCGGCTTCTTGGTTCATCGGTTTGCTGGTAGGTTGGCAATAGGTATGGTAGGTCTGCTTGAAATTGGTCTAGTTTAGTATTATTCCACTGTCCACAATCATCCTCCGACGCCTGGTACACGCACCGGCCTGGAAAGTTTGTCCAGGATGGGTTGCTCCTTGCATCGCTTCATTCTGGCCTCGAAGTCGAGTAGCTTTTGTGGAACGCTGAATTCCCTTTTATGTCCAGCGGCCTCATGAGGAAGAGCCCCTTGCGACGTACGCACCCTTGACAGGACAACATACACCCAGTTGGACAAACTTGTAGTCCCAGTTATTCACGATGAGTGTGTTCTTGGAAATCCCCTGCAGCTTGTGCCCAGTTGTCGCAATGTTGGAGTTCACTGGTAATCTGCGTGTAGCCCGCATTCCCCGATCGAGATCCGTATGTCGTTGGTCATGGAATTCACAAGCTTCATACTCATGACATCGTTCAAGTGTTCAGTACGGCAATCGTCAGCCTCATTAAACTCCTTCAAGAGAACTTCAGCTTGTTCCAACCTATCCTTCACACTTGTCAACTTCTTCTGCACACGATTCAACTCCTCCTTCTTGTTGCAAACGGAGCCACCACTGAGCATTTGATACTCCGCTCACAACGTAAGAATGGAACTCGCCATGCCAGCAAGGGCGGTGATACGTTGGTCCGTCAGCATTACAAGTTGAATCATTGATAGATTATGCTGTAGATAGATGTAGAAAATCGAGTTGAAATCTAGTTCAATTCCACAAACCAGTTATCTTCATTACTTGCTCAAACTGACGTTGGCTGGAATATCAAGCTCCCAGCCTTTGTACCCTTTCACGGTAACAAAGTGTGCGGAAGAACAATGATTTATGAGACAGGGCGTACAAGAACACTCAGAGCAATGTTTTCCGTCTTGCTGCAACGGATACATTCCGTTTAGGAATCCATCAGTTCCAGCGTCTGCCTTGCCAGCATAAGTGCGACAGCTTGCATGCATAGGAATCTGATGCTCAACAAAATCTGGTTCAAGACGACGGAAAAGATAAGTTGCGACACGGAAGGGGGTTTGATCATTTATGACTTTCACCTTTTGAGTTGCAACGACTTTGTAAATGTGCTCCGACACTAGAGGAATAAAATGCGCAAACGTATGTGCAACACGGCCGTTCAAAACTCCACAGTACTGTCCCAGTATTCCTTTCTGGAAATGTGTTGAAATCGGTAAGGATTTTTTTATCCCCTGGAATCCAATGATTTGCATGTTTGACCCTGGCTTGTGGAAATTGTTCTATGCCGATGGCAAAATCGGCAGCATGAGTTGATGGAACCTGCCAATACTTTTTATACTTCTTTAAAGTATGGTCGGATAGATGAAAAAGAGCCTCCACACGAGGGCAGGGATAGGCGTCGGAGTCTAAAAACAGAGAGTGGGTGTACGGAGCAAGTCGGTACCCATTTAGAGCCCTTAACCAATACCCGGACGTTCCTTGACGAAGCTCAGCATGATCATCATACAAAGATGGTGTATCATGCATTGTGATAACATTGTCAAATAGAGTACCATTTGCCCATAACATGCACGCCACCTTCAAAATTACTCCAGCAATCTCGCCATCTTTCTCTGTTCTGGTGATTTGCTGACTGCTGCCACAGGAATTCAATAAACTGATGTGCTCAGATGAAGCCATCAACGCAAGCTTCCATTTTCTATCATTTTTTGATGTTGGAGCTAGCACTCTACGAATTCGCTTTGCGTTTTGAAGGGCCTTATAGGTGTTTCCTTTTAAAGTTTCCTTCCGTCGGCCCAATAACGATTCCCCTCATTCCCTCTCTGTGACTGTGCTTGTAATCAGAATCACTTCTGATTTTTGCATCCTTGAAGAGATTAATGTAAATTGGGTCGACTCCTTCCTTGGCGTAATGTGGAATGCCATCATCCTCTTCGTCCTCTCTGACGTTTTTTTTGTTCGCTAGTATTGGGAGGCAGCTGAAGGGAGGAAAGGAGATGAATTTGAAGTGGTAATGCAAACAGAACAGCGAACAGCGCTAATCCTAATACAAGCTTCGCTGTGGACCTGCAGCCACCCACCAACCCTATTATTTGGCGCTTGCTGCTGCCGCTCATGCACATCACAGATAGCTTCGTCATTTTTTGTCATGTGGATAAGTTTTTTTGATCGGAGGCAAGATTGTCAAAAGCAAGGTGGTGTCAAAGTTGTTCTTATCTTGTGGGTTCGATTGAGACTCAATTTGGAGAAAGCGGTGATTGGGAGTATGTATCTATTCTCGGACAAGAAAGGAGTTCATAAGTAAGTGAAGTGTAATACTACTAAACCAATCTAATAGTAAAACTCATGTCTACCTCAGATGAAACACCAAAGACTCTCGTTTCGCCATTGCGCGTCAAACCTCCACCACCACAACCACCCGAAGCGCAAAGACTTCTTGCTGACAAACCGCATAACCGCTCTTGCAACACACGAACAAACATAAACCGGCGGGGACTACACACCTCACACTGATTGCATAGGCAGCATTAAAATTGTGCATAGGCAAATAATATACACCAAAAGAAATATGGAATCTTCCAGCAATCATCAAACCGCAGCATCGCGTCATACTCAGGATGCGAACGCCACCACTGATCTGAATAATGACGATGAGAGAAGATCAGGTCAATACACAAGTGTAAATGTGAATGACAGTAGCGGAGGTGCGTCTCCTGGTGCTGCTGGCACGGCAACCTCAACGATGGTGATCACGCAACAACAACAGTCTGAAACAAATAATATCGAAGAACCAATACTCAGACTCTCATTACGGCCACAATCAAACGTCACATGGGATCAAAATGTAGTAAATAATGAAGGGCTAGGGAGAAAATCAAGCAAACGATGCTGCATATGGCACAAAGAAAGAGCATTTGGGGAATCATCGACCGAGTCATCCGAGGAAGATGGCGATGATGATGATAATAGTACGTCATCCTCGTCTTCGGGTGGAGCGGGGGGTGGTAGGGCGCAGAGGCCAATTGCCAAAAAGAAGAACAAGAAGATGGGTGGAGTTGGTAAACCAAAGGTTCCTGACTATCAACGATTTCACGCTTAAAATAAGTCAATGAGTGTCCGTAACAACTCGTGTGTATGCAAGTCCTGTGGACGATGTTTAATACAGATAATATCACCAAGTAGAAGCTTAAATAGAGTTTAGGGGCATAGCAAAACTTAACACTGAAGTAAAATTGCTTTCTACGTCGAAGACTTTTAACTCCTGTTCCGCCAATTCATATACTCTTGTCTAAAGCCACTTAAAGCGCATGGAATATCACCTTTCAACGTAGCACACAAAGACTCGCCACCCGTCTTCTCTGCCTTTTCTTTGTTAGGGATAATCTTCATTAGGACAGCAGGGATTTTGATGTTTATTGACAAGTTGGCATTGCATTCAAATTCTATTGACCCATCTTCAATTGGTAGAACTCTGATTCTATTCAACGATTGCGTAGCTTGGTCCTCTCTTTTGTTGTCCTTGTCTTTCCCGGTCACTTTGTTAAAGAACCAGACAAATACTCTACTTCCTGTTGCATACGTTGCATCGCGAATAAGAACAAACTCATATGCTGGAAAGCCTGCATGGCCTTCTTTGATTACCTTTGTTCCGATGGTAGCAATGCTCATGATTTGGAGACCTGGAAATCGAACACCACTTGTTGTTACATCATAGAATAGGTCATCAGGTGTAGGGTCACTTGCGTCGACTTTTCTGCATTGCTGTTGATATGCCTCACGAAGATCGTCATCTACATTGGTAATCTCAACTATTTCATTGTTATTTGAACCGCGAAGCAGCAACGAAGCTGATTCTGGGAGTGCAAAGAACTCGTGTATTTTGTCATGAGGGGGCGGCACAGATTCAGATCGTATCGTTGCTTCTCCGTAAAGATTCAATGTCGTTGCTGCGTCCTTTGTTTTACTTGGATCTTCTTCATCGGTTGCTTTGGCAAAAAGGAGGAATCGTTTTCTGGACGAATAGCAGCTTCTGCTCTCTGTCCGTGTTGAGCTGCCGCCTCTTCGGTGTAACGCCGCTAGGGATGAAAATCCTATACACTGACGGAAAAAGCAACACAGTGCTAGGATGATGATGGCCAGTGATTGAACAACAGTTGTCATTATTGCGTTAGAACTGTAAGTTATTGTCAACGAAATTATGCACAAACATCAAGTGGCAAAGCAAAGTGCAAGATGCAAGAAGTGAGCTCTAGAGCAAAACCTACTTTGACAGCACATGTACTGTCAAATTGAGGATGAGCGAGCAATTGCTGTCAAATTGGAGGACGAGAGCGAGCAATCAATGAAATGAATGAAGAATGAAGGAGCTACGCTGAGGACTTTGTGATGCTACGCCGGTAGAGGTCGTCATCTGGGTGTAATAGAGTTCGTACATTACTATGGTTCTAAAATTAACTCTGAGATGATGCAATGACGTGATCAAACAACTGATGATAAATAGTAGGAGAGGCGCCACTGACGAACTTGGTTGTGTAAGTTCTACATTCCAGTCATCGACCCATCACAACCTTGCCAAACCCACCACCGCATCCCCCGCAGGTAACTCTACCACCATTGAAACTCTTTCGCATGGAGAGAGTGCGAACGCTCTCTTCAGTAGTATTGACAAGAGCTTCGCATTTATGGCATGTTGGAAACGGAACATCAGCGGGGTGAATGTCAGAACGCGCATTGTCGTCGAAGTTGTATCTCCTTGCTGTTCCACCAACAGCCTGAGATGTGGCCTTTACTGCATAATCATATGGATGAAAGAATTCTTCACAAGCTTTGCACGTTTTCCATTCCCCATCGTGACCCTCAGAGTTATGAAATCCACAGATACTTTGCGAACGATGATTTCGAGCACACTGGCCTTCCCTTTCATACGAGTTCATTTGATACTGCCCTTCCGTATCGCAAATGGTGACACCACAGCAATCGGTCACGGTGAAAGGACCATCAGTCTTACCACACAAGCCGCATTTCTCTCGGCAATCTGTCCAGTCAATCATACCAGATTCAAAAATGTCCCTAACTTGTTGTTTATATCCCCTTTCATCACCACCAGCACGAGGCTCCCCTCCGACTCTTCTCACCCTCCTTGTCATGCCGGTATAAAAGTCCCTCTCAGTGAAATTATCAGTTTGGCTATGGGGTGTCTGCACCCAAACTCCACGGTTCGACACCTCAAAGATAATTTGCCGAGTAGAAGTGTCGTGAAAAAAGGAACATCTTGCGTTGCCGACTTCTTGCCCCCTGGCGGCTTGGTGTACATATGCACCAGAAGTGTGTGGGTTGCCTGGAGTATACAAATAGTGTGGAGAATTGTCACCGTAGAGAGACTCAATCCGACAGGACAATCCATAAGGGTACTTGATCCACTCATCTCCTTCCAAATACTGCCAGGAAACTCCTTCTGGTAGAGAGTCGTTTTCAAACACGAAGTCATCGGGGTCAACTCCAGTTTGTATGTCTTCATATAAATGTGAATACTTCGATTGCCTCTTGTCTCTAATCGGAACCATTCGTAGTTGATGGGCCTCTACAGAAACAATATCACCATACTCTTCATCCCCATCAGCGTCAACATCAACAAGTTGAACATCAAATTTTTGCGCCCTCTTCTTTTTCCAGTTACGTTTCATAGCATCCATATCGACACTCCCCATGCTATCTACTGATCCATTTGACTTGACATATCCAAACATGGGCTCTTTATTGTTTTTCATCTGAACGAACACACCCCTATCTATGGCAAACAAATTTGCAAGGGCATACATACAAAAAACATCAGGCAAACTTTCATCCGACGCCTCGGGATTCCGGTCCCTGTCGAGATTATTCATTTCGCCTACGATGCATTTCAACTTTAGCTTCATTGTTTTCACTTCATGTGGAGCTAGCGCCTCGTCTTCGATGCAACGGTCTATTGCGTCATTTGCTTCACGCCAGTAGTCTAAAAGATGAAATACAGCACATATGAGTCATGAATAATGATCAGCACCTGTAATAGCAAATAAAAAACTAAACATGAAATCACTTACTGGGCTTGCATGTCAACTTGTGCTTCGGCCATTGGGTTTTCTGACAGTCAATGGAGCAATAATGCACATCACGACATCTTGTGCAGATCTTGAGACTTGATCCGCTCTTGCCGCAGACGGCACAACATCCTACTGCCGTGTTTTCATCCATTGCAGCGACTATCTATCAAATGCAACGCCAAACGCGACCGAATCGATCCGAACTGAAAAAGATCATTGATCTGCTGTGCCGATAACGGGCTACTCTCAGAGAGTGGCAGGCCAGGAAACGGGCTCACTCTCTCTTCCCCCCCTCTTCCTTCCGATTTCGAACCCTTCCGAAAGATGAAAGATCCGAGTGCATAAGTGTAGATGGTATTGTAGCTATTCAACACAATCAAATAACAGTCAATAATAAGCATGGTACCTCCATCAGATGTTGAAGAAGTACTGTCTGCATTTGCTGCAGCGCTAAATGACAGCAGCGCATCATCTCCAGATGCGTCGATACTTGAATCAAAGCTGTCTGGTCCTGATGGAGTTGTAACTGCCCTCCTACCGAAGTTGTGGCTGCCTCAAACAGATCCAAACAACTCCCTTTCGATCCTAGTTCATCTCGTCGAAGCATTTCCAAAGAAATATATGAATATCGCTGCTTCTGCGATCCGTCGCGACATTGAGCACAACTTTGACACTACCAAAATGGATACCAGTGAACAAACATATGAAGTCTGCGATGCTCTCATTCTCGCTTTGGCCAAGCTGCTGGTCGCTCCCAATAGTGATACGCAAACTGGTATAGCTACCGATGCTCATGCTGCCCTTCTTGCTTTGTGTAAATGGGACAATCACGAATACCACAAGTCAAATACTTGTCAGAAATTATTTCAACACTTGGCAACACTGTGGAAATACTTACAGCAACAACAGAAAGACAAACTGCGTGAATCCTCCACTGCGCAAATGAGGATTGCAGCATTGATGATTGATGTTTGTTTATTGGGTGGTAAAGAGGTGGCGTTAGCTCTAAGTGATGATACAGGTGGCGTCATGAACAAACTGCTTCATCTTGCACTTGCCTTCCCGAACAAGGATCCATTGCTGCAAATGACAGCGTTGGATGCGCTGGAAGTCCTAGCTGTAGAGAACAAAGATTATCCCATGACAAGTGAGAGGGCTGAATTTCTATTAGGAAATGATGAATTGCATAGCGGCCTGCTCTATCTGATCGGAAGTTCTAGTGAGAATGTTGAGTTTGACCCGATCAATGGGTATGCTGCATTGCGCCTGTTAACTGAAATATGTCGTGTGGGGACTTCTTCGAATTCAGTCGTGGAATCCACGAAAAACAAATTCTATTCGCTCTTGGAATGCTTTCAGAAGGCATTGCATGCACTAGAGCCAAGAGGAGAGAGTGAGAGGTTGTCGTATATCTATGCTGTTTCGAATCTGGTTGCTTCTTGTGCAACATCAACTGAAGAGATGTCAAAGTCTATACTACAAGATACGACACTGTTACATGGATGGCTTTCACTTCTTAGTCGCTCGTCGCAGCCGAAACTGAAATCAGCCATATTGTCATCCTTATCTCAGGTCATTGAACCTGGAATTTGGCGAGAGGAACAGGACGCAAGCATTAGACCTAGTGATTACATTTCCCTCTCACTGTATCATGCATTCGGTGAAGCAAATAATCAAAAAGATCCGACAGAATGCTTGTTGGCATCTGCCAAATCTCCTTTCGTGGAAGAGCGACTGGGTGCGTACAATGTGTTGAGGGCGATGGCTTCGCGTGGTTGTTGTGTGAGGATGCTACTGTTGTATAAAGGAGAAGATGGTAACAGTATTTTCGTAGAATGGCTCCTAAACCAAGACAACGAGTCCACAAATGAGGGACGACAAGCCAAATACAATATAGTTCAATCTCTACTCGCTGACGACAATAACATCGAAGGTCTCATCTCCACTAAGGCGTTTCGTGAGATGCAGCTGTGGATGAAAAGAGGTCCAGCGCACACCACGACAATTCCGTGGGATTTGGCAACTGAGTAACTAGACATGCATAGTTACTACAAGTCTTGAAACACTTTATATAAGTTATAGCAAGTTCAAACCATGACACCGTGCTTTTTGTGCTCTATTTCGGTGCATTGACGACATAAGCAATGCTCACGATTGCATTCGGAACATAGCCCTATTGGCTTTTGACCATCAGGCATCCCCTTCACGTAGTTGAAAGTGAGCTCTTGTAACTCACCAATATCTTGCTTTGCACGAAACACCAGAAATGGAAACTTTTCATCCAAATGATGCCCGAGAGCTCTGAATAAATATGTATTGCTTTCGGCACAAGAATGATTGATAAAAGCGGAGGCGGACCTCATTAGTGTGGCGTCAATGCAAACATCTCCTTTCTCATCCAAATTTATGGTGTATGAGCCCATCTCTCCTGCTTTAGTGTGCTCCTCGTCTCTCCTCTTGGCCTCACAAGCCGATACTATTTCTCCTTCATAGTGGCAAATTATGTCGCCTTTTTTTATCGATACTCCTTTCGCTGTACGAAGACCGAGTCCTCTGCCATTCGTTTCAAAGATCTCCAAACTAAAGCGCAAACCTTCAATGTGACATGAGCATGCCTTTGAAGAACATAGATAATTACAATAGGCTCGCCATGATGGTGGTAGGCTCTGATCACGATGCAATTTCTTCAGTTTCTCTTTCGTGCAATTTCCTTCAAAGGAAGATAAGCATTTCTTTTTACCAGAGCGACAATCGAACCACCGAATAGCAGTCTCTCTAGACTCAATAGACCTTGATACATAGAAGAAGCTTGTCTTCAATGAAGCAGACTCGCTCACTCGTACGGGCACAGACTCCACGCCCATGCTTGCGTCAGAGTTAATGAGCTCTGATTCTGTCATGCCGTTCATCACTTGAATCATTTTATGTCGTTTCTCTAGTGCAAGTCGAACATCTTCTAATCCTCTATCAACCCCTCTGTTCCTAAGTAATAGCAATATTTCCGTGGGCGGTTTTGCATTCATATCTTTTAAGCAAATATCGATGCCTTTCTCAAACGGAGTCAGCTTGCTTGAATCTCTTCCCCAGGCTATGGATGGAAAACTCCAATCCTTTAGGCTGTCATCGCAGTTTAAGAGAAGGTAAGCACTAAACAGCAACATTGACATCAAATTGTAATTGTTGCAACGAATAGAGGCGTGCAGAGCTGTTTCAAGAGAGGAGCCAGACTCTACAACTTGTAAAGGTGAAGCTCCCTTTTCAACGACTAGGGAGTATATCTTTGCAAGATTGCTCTCTGTGCATGCTTTGTGAAGGGATGCAGCAGCCTTGCACGCAGGGCAGCATTTATCAAACACACCTACTTCACGAGCAAAACAACTCTTATGAAACCGTAATCCACAAAATTGACAGGCTGTGACACCTCTATTGTCCAGTCGACAGTTCCTCTTGATACAGATTTTGTGACTAGCTAGAGGTTGATCGAGAAATAAAGAAGAGTATACGGTGTCCTGCAGCTTTAATCGTGAGTCAGAGTAGATGTTCCTCATCATTGTTGCAATCATCTGCAGCCCGAAGGATACTGCCAACACCTGATCAAGATCGTGTTGAACATTTCCTCTGGACACAATCAGCTCATATGTTGTCAGATGAAGTATGCGAAGAATAACGCCACACTGGCCAGACTTCTTGAATAATTGCTGGATCGCGTGTTTCCATTTAATGTCAGATTTCGTCGCTATTTTGCATATCTGACACAGTCCATTAAATATCTGAAGCAGTTTTGTAGTAGTGGATGTAGGATTAAACTGCCCACTTCCACTGCACTCGTGGTAAAGAATACTTCTACCAGAGTCAGCATCTGCCTCCATTTCGTCAAGTAGTGCTTTGATTTTTGCGATGAACTCAGTAATAAATTGTTCGTCTTCACAATAAGTTGGTATTGCCTTTACATTTTCCAACAATCGTTCAATGAGACCAAGGTGTAGTGAGTGCCTCTCACAGGTGTGGCATTCAACTGTACTTGACATGCTGATTATTTCAACCTCTGAATCTGAAAGTGCCGGTTCAAGCGTTACACCAGAAGATACAGTTTGTTCATTATCGCTAGTGACCATGACACTGTCAGGTACGAACGGGCATAATTGCTCCAGCGGCGGTGGCGGCGGCTTGGAGGGCATTTGATCATTCTCGCCTCCACTGAAACGTGAAGTGATATCCCACCAGTCCCCAATGAATTCAGATTCATTCTTCATGTCGTTTGATGACAGAGCTATTCTGGCCTTGTGTATTGCAGTAAGCATTTCAACTGGTCTCTTTCTTCCATAATAAACATGTGATCTAGAAGCTTGTTCGACATTGTCATATGTTGTTGTGGGCCTCCTCCTACTCTTCCTTTTGGGTTTATTGTTTGCTTCTGTACTTTCAATGAGACGATTTGGTGGAGACCGTTTCCTCTTTGAGCGGCCGGATGATAGCGGCGTATCTCTTTTCGATGATACATCTTCATTTGCAACTATACTGCTACTGCTGATTGAAATGACAGTGTCGCCTGATTTCAAGGCAACTTCATCGCCGCTGGAGCTACTATCACTCAGCAAGTCGATGACTTCGATATCATCGGTCATTGCTCCACTTCCGCTGCTGCACTAATATTGACGGCGTTGTCATTTCAGAGCTACACCATCAATCAGGTAGGGCAACGATAATAAGAATGCAAATGATGCGAAACTTTCGCAGGCAGTGCTACGTAGGAGTAGCTCTTACTCTAAATACCGTACCATTTTGCCAAGGGAACGAAGTTGCTCTTGGCTGCAATGGTAAATGAATGCTCCTGCTTCTTTTCTCATCTATTGTACTCTTTCTGTGTATTATTATTGCTTATTTCATTTATTTGCATCCATTTCAGCAGTTTCATTTGTGTTTGTGGCTGCGTTTGCCTCTGTTTCCTTCCTAAATACACTTCTCAATCTACCAATCTTGTCCTTGAACTTCTCCTTCAGCTTGTCTATTGGTCTCTTTTCTTTCTCGCCTGTGAAATCAGTTTTTACGGATTCAGTCGCTCTCTTTACCAAGATGTTCAGCAGTGAACCCAGCACAAAAGCCCATAGAGTACAAGACAGGGAAATCACATTAAAAGGCATACTCATATCCGGCACCGGTGGCAGTAGAAGAAGAGAAGATGAGTATAGTGTGATCGGCATAGCTGCTTCGATTGAAAATCTCGCACGAGAAGGGAAAGCGTCAATTCCTCTGTTGGCATCTGCAGGAAACTTCTGAAAAGGAAGATAGGCTTCGTCAAAATCAACCATCATCCACAATGAAGAGTCTGGAGTTAGCATCACCGTGCGCTCGATTAGCCATGTTCCATCTGAGTTCAGCAGTAAATTGTGATTCTGCAAATCAGATAACATCACTTCAGAGCACCTCAAAGAACTGGATTGGTTGGAAGAGCATTCGTTCGTATTCAAAGGAGGAATAAAACGATCTCTGCCGGCACCTCCGCCTTCGTACAATACCATTCTCAAAGTATGTATCTTCGGTTTGATAAGTGCTCCAGGCAACACATCGAAAGACTCAACTTTCACCGAAGCGGAATGGTGTTGCGAAGCGGTTTGATCGTAGCGAAAGACAGACACGATAGTCCCAATAGATGACAACCCAAGAGGTCTCTGTACTGTTCTCGATATTCCAAATTTAGATGAGGATATTCCATCGTTGCTACCTTGTTCATTTTGATATAATTGAGTCCATGGTGTACTGAAATCAAAATATCCATTCTCCCATGTCAATGCGTTGAATTCCGATTTCCCTCCATGAGTATTACCATTAGTGTCGTCATTGATCAAACCTGTACCTGCAGCAACCTTGTTTGTGAAGCCAATTGGCGTGTACAGCGAAACTTTACTAGAATCAGACAATGGACATGGATACCATGCCTTCGGCCCTTCTCTCTTGTTGCCAAGGATGAGATCACCAAGCGATAAATTGAGAGCGTTTCTTTGCTCGTTTCCGCCGACATGTTTTAAAGTTGGAGAAGGGAGCCCAATTTGATAAGAGGCTCCCCTTGTGACACGTATCATACACTCGTCCTCTCCTGGGCCAAGTTGCGCATTATAGCACGAGTCGGAAACATCTAAATCTATCCATATGGAGTGTCGTTTATTTGGCTTTGATTCCCAAGATGATGGAAGAACTGAATCTAATGAAGATCTTAACAACAGATCTGACAGTACCACCAATGGCGATGATGATGACGAAGAAGATGAAAATAATGAATCAAACAAACCCCAATTCTCTTCAGGATGACAAGCTCCATTATTTGCAGCAGCTCCCCAACCTCCTTCTCCTGTCTTTGCTCCCTTGGATAGCAAGAGAGCATGTATGCCAGGATTGCAAAAGGTGGCGGCATCAGCAGCCAAGAAGGATTCCACTTCCACGATATTGTTCTTCGTGTCTGTTTCATTCTTGGGGGATTGCACGATTGTAGAATGCCCATGTTTTCTTACCCGTACTGAATCTAAAGGAGCTCCACATGGTGGAAACAGATTATTGTCTAGCAAGTATCGAAGCAGAGATGCGTATTTGTATCGGTAATCGTCTTTTGACTGCCGCTTTTTGTTGTGATTCTCCAATACATTTTCTGTTTCGATAAATGAGGCCAGCACAGAAGTACCAGATGGTCCTCTGGCCCGCTCCTCTCGAAGCAATTGCTCAGCATCATCATAATGTATGTCATTATTATCAGTTATGCTCGTGCTAGCCACATCTCCTACCCGTATGAGCAAACGTCGCAATGAATAGCGCGAGATCAACTTTAATACACTGTCCGAGAATGGAGTGTGTGTCTGTTCAACGCCAGCAAGAGGAGTTGTAGAGTTGAGAGTTGAGGAAGATTCTAGATATACTCGAGCGTTCATTGACCATGGTCGTGATGAAGTGGATGCAGCGGGGTAGAGCTTTATGGTGGCAGACTCATCGTGAAAATAAAAATACTGATCGGTGCCCGTTGCCCCCCATGGTCCATCAGAGGTGCAAGTGGTGCTATCCATCTTCACTACCTGTATTTCAATATTATCATTGCAGGTAGATAGGAGGATAGCGGTGTTGTGTGTTGGTTGTGTGTTACGTTTGTTACGTTTGTTACGTTGTTACGTTGTTACGTGTTACGTTATTTTTCGCTACGATTTGTGCGGCATTTTCGATTTGATGCATTGCGTTGCATGCCATTAGATACCATGGTCGTTGCTTTTGCTTGCATCTAGTGGTACAAAGTGGAAGAGTGCTTGCCATATATAGCATTATGGACGTGGATAAGGAGAAGCATCGGCATGTAGACATAGCGACACTGTCCATCCCCGCTACTGTGGCAGCGGCCGGCTTTGAGTTAGGTGATGGCACTGATTTTGTATTAGAGGCGTCAGCACGCGTAATTGATCAGCTTTTGGAATGTGACGACAGTCAAAATAACAACCAAACACATCATGTTGCAGCTCCATGCATTGAGGGTGTCCTTGACTTGACTGTAGCAACACATCTAGTGCCAGGTATTACAGAAGAAGAGTTCGTCCATTTATTACAAGCAGACGACAACGCATCAACTTCTATTCCCGGGTACCACGATCAGGATGAGGAAAGAGGGCGTTTGTTGGGAGATTCGACAAACAGCGGTGATACTGATAACGCCACCGCGTTTGTTTCGGTTGCTGCCGATGCATTTGTTCAAACTTTCCAGGACATTGGAGACGAAAACATGCACAAAGCAGTTACACAGAGCAGTTTTTGTTCATCTATTCAGACAGCGGTAGGCACGCATGCAGGCATGCATGAAGCATTTCTACTGAACATTCCAGCACATAGAGCAGCAAGTGACAATAAACAACATTATGGTGGAACATCACAAGAAGATACTGATGAAAAGTTCGTCCTTGCACTCCCAGAGGTAGCTAGAACAACTAGCTTTCGAACTTCTGCTGCTACCAACACCATTGTTCCTGAGGGTGCGTTGGCTCCATTGCCGACTGATGTAACGCACGTTGAACTTCAGGTTTCAACAATGATTGTTCCTTCTACACGTGGAGGAACAGAGGCTTCGCGAGAAGTTCATCTGGACCTAGTGGTTGATAGAAAAGTGCCGATGGTTGGTTATGTAATACTCGTGTCTGGGTTGTTTGCTCTCTCGTCTATTGGAGCTGCGCTTGATCTCCAACATGGACAAGTAACACCTGAAATGAAAATCTTTTGGCGGCTGAGTTCTACAAGCATTCTGTTTCTGTGGCCTGCTATTAAATCTGGCAAGATTGATTTTTCAGGCCTTTCTTGGTTTGAGTTATTTGTCGTCCTTCCATTTGCAGCAATGAACTACGCTATTATGAATACAGCTTTTGCAGCTTCCCTAGAGCTAACATCTTTGGTCAACGCATTCATCCTCTCAAATCTGGCATCATTGATTATCATTCTTTCAAAGCTGGTGACGGGTGTACGAGTTCCTGCTCTCGAGGGGCTAGGGACTGCAGTCGGTTTGACGGGTGCTACAATCTGCGCAATGGCTCCTTCTGGAGTTTCGGACGATGAAAGCAATGATGTCGGTTCGCAAGTTATGATTGGTAATTTGCTTGCGGTATTCTCTTCGATTGGAACATCAATCTACCTCACTGCTGCAAAGAATTTGAGGCCAAGGATTGATCTCTTTTTGTTCATGTTCTTGATCTTTGTTCTAGCATCGGTGTTTCAGTTGGCATACATTATTTTCTCTGGACAATCATACGAACTCTCCACTGATGATGAAGTCGGGATTTTCGGTTGGATGAGCTTACGAACAGATAGATTCTTTCTTGAGCTATATATTGCTGTCGTTTGCAACGGTGTAGGAACCGCTGGCTATATTGCCATCATGAAATACTTCGATGCGGTTGTTGTTTCAATGGTAATGCTTATGGAACCAGTCATCGCTTTGTTTCAGGGGATGGCGGTTGGAGTCGCAACCATACCTGGGTGGATGACTTGGCTAGGGAATGCAGTGGTTGTTAGTGGATCACTCATCGTCATTTGGTCTGGATCTAAAAAGACGGAAACAGTCGATGCCACAGATGCATTACATCAGACCGAAACTGAACTGGTGAAGAGCTTAGATTGCTCTATCAAAATAAAGGGCTCGCGACTGATGAAAAGTCCCATGATTCGTCGTGAAAGGGGCATGACCGACGAAACTGAATTCATTCCTGTTAAAGGGCAGTTTGCAACATCAAGAAGCGTGGGCCCAAAGAAATAATTTAATGAAGATTTAAGAGTTGAGGCTAAAGCGCTCACCTAGAGCTTAATAATGATGTAGCCGAAGTTTCGTAGTACGTCGGGTGGGCCTCGAAGTTATCTATCTAGGTTCACATTGATATCTGCCAATCCAACTACTGATAGCTTACATTTGCTTCAATTCCATCACCGTTGGGAGTTCCACGTTCGCTAGGTATTCATCGAGTTTTTCTTCTGCATTCTTGTAGGAAGAAGCTACTTTGCCCATATCCTTTTTTGCAAGACCTCTTTTGAGGAGGTCAATATCTTTAGAAAATGCCTTCCAACTCTTAACCGAGGGCAAACTGTCAGGAGCTTTCGAGCTATTTGTGCGGAATGCATTGGCAAGCAGGTATGCAGCAGCACTTAAATCTTCCCAGCCGCCCTCATCTTTGGTTTCGAAAAAAGCGTTAACAGCGCTGATATCATTGACATCAAGGGCAAGGAAAGCCTTTAATCCTGATGTCACTCGTTTGTTGTATCGTTGCTTCGCAGAAAGCAAGTAAACTCCACCAGCTGTGGCACCACCACTTGCATATGCAGGCTTGATTTGACCTAACACAAGAAGGCCACACGAACTCTGCACGATACCTTCCACAAATTTCTTCCTCGACAAAGGAGTTGTTAGTTCCGCACCATCACCATCAACGTAACTTCTCATTGCAGAATGACGTGCTGTAACTCCAATCGAAGATGGAGCGAGAAACGCAGCAGCCTCATTGCAAAACAGAGTTGATAATAGAAGAAGAACTACACGCATCATGATTATTGTTGTCAATATTGTTTATTGAAGGAGTAAAAGAGGAGTAAAAGACTATTGTACCAACGCACTTCTTAGATTTTGTGCTCTTGATTGATGGCAAAAAGATCGTGACATTTTCGTGCCAAAGCAGGGCGCTGGCCCTCTGCCCTCTGCCCTCGATTCTCGATCGGATAGGACATAGGACAGATGTATATAGGACATAGGACACTAACTCTTCAAGACGAAATGTCTGCAGCTCTCTAGTACTCTCTCATATTACTATCGTTACCAATAATATTGGGCCGCTACAAGCTGTTGATTACACCACTCGCAGCGTTGGATACGATATGATGCTGAGTGTTGCTCGCGGCCATCCCAAATTGGACCTCATCAGGTCACCTACGACGCTGTAGCATGGCCGATACGCATATAAAGAGCTTGAGTAGTGGCATATATCCTTCTATACTATCGTTACCAATAATATTGTGCCACTACAAGCTGTTGATTACACCACTCGCAGCGTTGGATACGATATGGTGCTGAGTGTTGCTCGCGGCCATCCCAAATTGGACCTCATCAGGTCACCTACGACGCTGTAGCATGGCCGATACGCATATAAAGAGAATGAGTAGTGGCATATATCCTTCTAACCTATAGTTACCAATCATATTGTGCCACTACAAGCTGTTGATCGCCCCATTGACAGCGTTGGATACGATATGATGCTAGAGTGTTGCTGCGGCCATCCCAAATTGTACCTCATCAGGTCACCTACGACGTTGTAGCGACGCCTATACGTCCAACAAATGCTTGAGCCGTGGTAAAGATGCTTCTTTACTAGCAAGGGCAACTGTATTGGGTCACTAGAAGCTGTTGGATGCCAGATTCACAGTGTGAGATACGATATGGTGCTAGAGAGTAGAGCTGGCGGCAGTCTTAGATGCGTCATCAGGTCACCTACGACGTTGTAGCGACGCCTATGACCAACCAATGCTTGAGCCGTGGCAAGGATGCTTCTATGCTATCATGGCCAACTATAATGGGTCACTAGAAGCTGTTGATTGCCAGATTCACAGCGTGAGATGCGATATGGTGCTAGAGAGTAGAGGTTGCGGCCGTCTCAAATGGCCTCATCAGGTCACCTACGACGTTGTAGCGACGCCTATACGACCAACCAATGCTTGAGCCGTGGTAAAGATGCTTCTATGCTATCATGGCCAACTATAATGGGTCACTAGAAGCTGTTGATTGCTATATTCACAGCGTTGAATACGATATGGTGCGAGAGGTTGCTTGCGGCCATCCCAAATTGGACCTCATCAGGTCACCTACGACGCTGTAGCATGGCCGTCACACATAAAAAGAGCTTGAGTAGTGACATATATCCATCTATGCTATCGTAACCAATCATATTGGGCCGCTAGAAGCTGTGGATCGCCCCATTGGCAGCGTTGGATACGATATGATGCTAGAGTGTTGCTGCGGCCATCCCAAATTGTACCTCATCAGGTCACCTACGACGTTGTAGCGCCGCCTATACGTCCAACAAATGCTTGAGCCGTGGTAAAGATGCTTCTATGCTATCATGGCCAACTATAATGGGTCACTAGAAGCTGTTGATTGCCAGATTCACAGCGTGAGATGCGATATGGTGCTAGAGAGTAGAGGTTGCGGCCGTCTCAAATGGCCTCATCAGGTCACCTACGACGTTGCAGCGACGCCTATACGACCAACCAATGCTTGAGCCGTGGTAAAGATGCTTCTATGCTATCATGGCCAACTATAATGGGTCACTAGAAGCTGTTGATTGCTATATTCACAGCGTTGAATACGATATGGTGCGAGAGGTTGCTTGCGGCCATCCCAAATTGGACCTCATCAGGTCACCTACGACGCTGTAGCATGGCCGTCACACATAAAAAGAGCTTGAGTAGTGGCATATATCCTTCTATGCTATCGTAACCAATCATATTGGGCCGCTAGAAGCTGTGGATCGCCCCATTGGCAGCGTTGGATACGATATGACGCTAGAGTGTTGCTGCGGCCATCCCAAATTGTACCTCATCAGGTCACCTACGACGTTGTAGCGCCGCCTATACGTCCAACAAATGCTTGAGCCGTGGTAAAGATGCTTCTATGCTATCATGGCCAACTATAATGGGTCACTAGAAGCTGTTGATTGCCAGATTCACAGCGTGAGATGCGATATGGTGCTAGAGAGTAGAGGTTGCAGCCGTCTCAAATGGCCTCATCAGGTCACCTACGACGTTGCAGCGACGCCTATACGACCAACCAATGCTTGAGCCGTGGTAAAGATGCTTCTATGCTATCATGGCCAACTATAATGGGTCACTAGAAGCTGTTGATTGCTATATTCACAGCGTTGAATACGATATGGTGCGAGAGGTTGCTTGCGGCCATCCCAAATTGGACCTCATCAGGTCACCTACGACGCTGTAGCATGGCCGTCACACATAAAAAGAGCTTGAGTAGTGGCATATATCCTTCTATGCTATCGTAACCAATCATATTGGGCCGCTAGAAGCTGTGGATCGCCCCATTGGCAGCGTTGGATACGATATGATGCTAGAGTGTTGCTGCGGCCATCCCAAATTGGACCTCATCAGGTCACCTACGACGTTGTAGCGCCGCCTATACGTCCAACAAATGCTTGAGCCGTGGTAAAGATGCTTCTTTACTAGCAAGGGCAACTGTAATGGGTCACTAGAAGCTGTTGAATGCCAGATTCACAGTGTGAGATACGATATGGTGCTAGAGAGTAGAGGTTGCGGCCGTCTAAGATGCGTCATCAGGTCACCTACGACGTTGTAGCGACGCCTATGACCAACCAATGCTTGAGCCGTGGTAAAGATGCTTCTATGCTATCATGGCCAACTATAATGGGTCACTAGAAGCTGTTGATTGCCAGATTCACAGCGTGAGATGCGATATGGTGCTAGAGAGTAGAGGTTGCGGCCGTCTCAAATGGCCTCATCAGGTCACCTACGACGTTGTAGCGACGCCTATACGACCAACCAATGCTTGAGCCGTGGTAAAGATGCTTCTATGCTATCATGGCCAACTATAATGGGTCACTAGAAGCTGTTGATTGCTATATTCACAGCGTTGAATACGATATGGTGCGAGAGGTTGCTTGCGGCCATCCCAAATTGGACCTCATCAGGTCACCTACGACGCTGTAGCATGGCCGTCACACATAAAAAGAGCTTGAGTAGTGGCATATATCCTTCTATGCTATCGTAACCAATCATATTGGGCCGCTAGAAGCTGTGGATCGCCCCATTGGCAGCGTGGATACGATTGACTGTTGTTCTTATTTTGGGATTGTTTTTATTGTGTTGTTCATAATTATATATTGTACCTTTTTGCATTCATCTTGAATTAGTTGCTGAATATATGTCTGCACGATCTCAATCAACTGTAATGAGGCACTAGTTATTCTCCGTCTTAGTCTTGTTAGTGCCTTTTTCTCTCTTCCCTTTGTTGGACTATCAGTGTCTTCAGTTCCTCAGGGAGATACTGTTTTGAAGTACACATGATACTTATCAACACATTAGTTCAGATTGAAAGATTCTAAGTACATTATTTAGAATAATTATGATTTGCTCATTATATAATACCAGCTTTGACCTTCATCCCCTAACATCAACAATACAGATAATCCCCTACCGACGACTTGAAATAGAAGTGACATAGCACTACAAAGACATCAATCACATTGCAATTCAGAAGACAGTGAAGGAACCTATAGCAACAGATACAACTTCTTACAGAAGGTTGGTGGCGACCAGCTTGCTTTCTCTTCTAGAATTTCTCTTCTTTACCAATACCTGCTGATCCTGCTTCCTCATTTCCTCACGATAGCGCATTTCATGCTCATGACCAATCTTGGGTTGATACCACCCTTCAGGAGTCTTCTCAAACCGCTCCTCAAAGTCGGGGAACCATCTATAAAACTTTCGCTTGATGGACTCTAACTTGACGGTCTTGCCCGAGTCTTTTGGCGTACGATTCCTCAGACACTTGAGGGAACCATAGACACGCATCAACCGCTTCATTTCATCAAATGAAATTGCGGTGTCTCTCTTGGGGTCCTTGGGTTTGATGTTGTATTTGCTGGAGGAGCCGCGCTTCCTCGCCACAACTTCCTTCGGCTTCGGGGCCGGTGCTTTGGGTGATGGGACGTGGTCTGATATTTTCAGTCTGTTCATATCTGCAGTAGCTGGAGTGAAGGGTGTACTAGTAATAACACTGTTACTCATCAACGCCATTGAAGATGCTGGAGGGTTATTAGTGGCGACGGTGGATGAACTAGCAGCAGCCGCTGATTCATGTGCAGCATTCGGGCTCAGTTTACGATTGTTCTTGAACTCATCATGATGATTTTCCCCATCGCTGCTTCCACCGCTGTTTCCACGGCCAAGGGCGCAAAGCGACAACGCCACGTCTTCCAAGTTGGTTTGACTATTGGTCATGATTGGTTTGTTTGTTGGTTGCACCTCAACTATGGGACTACCAGAGGTTCTCGCCATGTCGTGCGTTAGCGTGATTGAGATGAGAGGACGTAAAGAAAAATCGGGAATTTTTGACATAAACGAATGCAACAGAACAAGCCCGGCAAAGCGAGGTGTTTTAGCGATCATCACAGGATCTTCAGCCTTTCTTTCTCTTTCTCGCTCCCTTCGTTTGAATTTTGGCCACTGAGCCAGAAGCAAGAAGGCTGATCTGACTCGATCTGATGCCAAAAAATAATGCAGAAGAGATCATAAGAGATAGAGAAGAGAGCAATGTACAATACCATACAATATTATGGTGGCAGCCCATCAGCCAGACAGCAGACTCCCGGTAGCCGCCACAGTGATACTAATTTCAGAGGTCTCATCATGAGAAGTGAAGTAATAACAATGGAGCAAGAGGATGAATGCATACGCAACTTTGCCCGGCATTGCCATTCATTTTACTTGTCAAGCCTATCTCCGGCTTCATCTGCTCAATCATCACTACATCAGACCCAATCATCGTCGTCTTCTCTAGATGAAGAGACGGCAACGACAAACAACACATGTGACGACCTGGCCCAGATGACAAGCGATGGAAAGATTGTACTAGAAGCATTTGATCGAATATGTGCTATCGGCGCTATCAACAATAATGCCATTGTCCAGGACGGGCCACTTCCAAACCTGCAAAATGAACATGACTTGTGCGCAAAGCGCCATTGTGATCTGCTTAAGGCATGCGGCTTGCTCGAGATTGATCACTTTACAACGTTGAATAATGCAGCAACCCTTCTGCAAAAATACACTGAAGTTCGGGATACAATGCGACGTCAAGCGCACAAGTCGGCTATGACACATCGTCAGAATTCATTCTTTGAGCTCTTGTCTCTTGCTGAACAAGACTGCGTTACTTATCCAGTCGAAACGTGCACTTTGCCGACAGAAACAACTTCTTCAAATCACACAACAACTTCATTTGATGGGATCAAAGATATTCTGTCTTCCATTCAAAAGTTTGTTAGAAAGTATCAACCTAAGATTGGTTCTCATTCTTTCCTAGCAGGATTGCACAAATTCATACATCTACAGTTAACGCCAAAATCAGAGAACAGACACCAAACGCAGCGATCCATCGTATGTGGTACAATGGACATTCCGCGGTTCAGTCCTGACAGAGGCATGTGTGCCTACTGGAGTAGATGGAGATGAACTTTCCTATGCACGAGAGGCGCTAAAGGTATTATTTTCTTTCCTGATTCTTAACAAAAAGGATGACATAGAAGGAGGTAGCCTAGAAAACGCGTCAGAGCCAATGGTTTCATTTGAAATTCACAAACTTGTGAGTAATGCTACGTTGCGTCGGATTCTGAATGTGCTGCCTAATCCAAAAGATTTGGATGCACGTGCAACAGGATCTTTGACAATGTTGACGAATTCAGATAACGAGAAAGTTGCGCGAAGGGAGAACGTTGATGGTCATCTTGATGAGACGTGGCCATTATTCCACAGCAACTTTCTTGTTGATTATTGCACGGTACTCTAACATTAGTTTAGTAGCACAAACTACACATATGTATAAACAACAAATAATAAGATATCGCTCTAAGCCTCGTTTTCTTCATCTGCCATCAGATCGATTGCATTTGCTACACAGCCCCATACACGATCTACATCATCTTGCATCGAGACTCCGTGGAAAACACGCTCATTGAACTCACTCTGACCCATACCTTCCAGCGCCACGCTTCCATCAAAGTCTTCGTGAAGTACCGCGACACATGGACCCAGTTTACAATTCTTTCCTCCTCGACAGCCTCCATCTTCAATGATCAAATCAGTTTCTATGTTATCTATTTTTGCTTTTTCGTATAGTTCGCCCAGTAGGTGGTACTGATCTAATCCTAAATTATGCAGTTTCTTGCAGCAGCTAGTAGATGTGCAAACTTGAATAGTGAACTGCTGCGCTATGATCTTGTCTAGTTGCTTGTTGGAGCTCAAGGCAGTATCTTGGTCACCGGTGGCAGCAGATAATAATCGAGACGACTGTTGGTATGACGATGGTGCTGTCTGAAATGCATGACAGCGTTGGTGCTGCGTGACTACTACTACTGCTATTATGAGTGATGCTGCTGCTCTTACTGACGACGCCATTGTTGCTAAATCGACATGAAATGTTGGCAGGTCTCTTATTGTGCTATCGTCGCTTCTTCTCATCAAGCCAATGCATGCTTTTGTTCTGCGTTGGCGTCGCTTTGCGTTGACGGGTGCTTTTCTTGTGTCGTTCCCGCCATAAGTAACTGCCATCGATTTCTGCTTGCTTGCATCATCATCTTGTTGCGTCATAATCTTATCTTCCGGAAGAGCACCGTATGCGTAGCTGCCGCTAAACACCAAGATGACGTTATCACACGCTGCCAAAGAGATGGGGAAGTGGTGCGATGGCATCACTGGCGTGGAAGGATCTTCGGGGGTGAGTTAGATGTACTGCGACATTTGTCGATGTGTTTTTGTTTTTTGAGGTTGTGATAGGTCGAGACGAGCATTTCTGTAAATGAAATCATACTCAGCGGAGTCACTGCATCCAATCGCACTTCCTTTCTTTAGATCTTTACTCAACTCACATGCTAATTATCTTAGTATCTGGCTCTGATTATTGTCACTGCGGTGGGCTGGCTATGGATTAATGATTCGCTTCCATTTCAGGCATATGGTGCATCAAAACAAATAGAGGAAGAGGAAGAAGAGGAAGTACCCGATCCACCACGCAACTTCACCATTACACAACTTCGGCACTTTGATGGAACTGTTGATCAAAGGACTGATGAGAAAAAGCCAGTGTACCTATCTGTGAATGGTACTGTCTTTGATGTATCCAATGGAAGAGATTTCTACGGTCCTGGTGGCCCCTACGAAGTATTTGCTGGAAGAGAGTGTGGTGCAGCATTGGCTACTATGAGTTTCGACGAAAAATTGTTGGATGATGTTTCAGCTTGTGAAAATTTGGGCGTCGGGGACAGGAATGAGTTGCAGAATTGGATGGAGAAATTTGAGCACTACAGATGTTATCCCATCAAAGGAAAGTTAGTTCCTGATGATAAACTTCCTTCACCAGATAGAATTATTACAATGGAAGAATTAGGAAAGTACGACGGAAATGTTCAAGAGGTACCTGAAGAATTCGTTGGTTATGGTGCAGCCCCAATATATGTGGGAGCTGGTGATAAAGTCTTTGATGTATCATTTGGTGGAGTGCCCATGTATGGGAAGGATGGGCCATACCAAAAGTTTGCAGGCAAAGACGTTTCTCGCGCATTGGCATTGATGAGCTTTGACCCAGCGGATTTAGAGAACACAGATGTTAGTGATTTGGAAGAGACCAAAATCAAGGTTTTGAATGACTGGATCAATACATTTGAGACAAAGAAAGGATACCCTGTGGTTGGCAAATTGGGAAAGGAGGATGCGGAATAGGTACTATGTAATATGTATAGAAAGGAACATTGCTAGAACATCTACCAGTATATTGATAGTGCCCGAACCCACCGTTATGGGCGCTGCTGGAGCCAAGCTGCTTGCTGCTTCTCAAAGGGGGCACAAAATGGGGCATCATCCGCCCCTCTCTGCCCTCCTTCTCATCACATTTTCTTCTCACTTTTTCACGATGTTCCTTCCAGTTGCGGGCTGATCAAGCTACACAGAGCGAGCTGCATCGATCGTATGCACTCTCCGTATTGACACTATACAGCAAGCATGCATGTAAAAGATGGGGTTATGCATTTCTAACGCCGTGGGCAGCAACGGCCACAGAAGTAATGATTCCCCTGCCACCGTCGACACTGCCGCGAATACGCCTTTCACTTCTATTCAAGTAGAGCTATGGATCGGTATAGCCAAATACTTGCCGTGTAAAGATGTAATGAGCTTGCGGCTGGCTTCACTTGGAATTCCAGATGCTGCGACGTTAAATCCTCGGCTCACTAGCCATCTAGTACTCAATCTCGATAACTGTCCATACATTGACTGGATATGGAAGAAAGGCAGTGACAACGAAGACATCGCTCGCAAGTGGTGCAGCCGCGATGGGAAGGTAGACTTCCCGAAAGATATCACCAACGACGAACTGGAACTTTTCATTTCCAGAGGCTACCTACATGGAACGAAGAGAGCAAGTTTTGCTCGTTGTCGAAAGCTGACAGTGGAGTGGTTTGAGTTGGTGAAGCGTTTGGGCCGTTTAGAGTTTATCGAAGTTTCTTTACCGACCTCAATCACAGACAGTGAATTGAAAAAAGCAACTCGCTACCTGAAGGGAGTCGACCGATTGAATTGTATAGGATCATCTGCATTGAAAAATTACAAATATCTCGGAGAGTTGAGTAATTTGAGAGAACTTCATTTCCTCCATAACAAGCATTTGAAATCACTTACCTTTTTGGGTAAGCTCTCTAGTCTGCAAAACCTCAACATTGATGGTATGCTCGATGTCAAAAACACATCATCTTTGACACCGATTGTTGATGACGATGTACTCGCAACAATATCAGGAATCCCACTACGAACACTCATTATTGGAACGCGCCTTGAAATTTCTGGGCTAGGACTTTTGCAGCTTAGCCACATGCAAAGTCTCGAGTATCTTGCGTTGGAACGGGGTGCAGGAGAAAGCCTAACTGATAACGTTTTGAAGGTTTTATGTGGGCTAACGAAGTTGAGAAAACTCAGGATAACTCATTGTGAAAAGCTAACTGATAAAGGCCTCAGCTCTTTACAGCATCTACCGCAGCTGTCCTGTATCGAGTTACGTGGGTCGAATTTTACAGATGAAGGCGCAAGGCAAATATCCAAAGTAAAGGGATTAAAGCAGCTGTCCTTGATTGGCTGGGAACAATTGACTGATAAAGGGCTTTATTACCTGTCCAAAATCAAGTCATTGGAATCATTAGACCTTAGGTATGCAAGCCGAATAACTGATTCTGGACTCGAACAATTGCGTCGTTTGAAAGTTTTGAGAGATTTGCAATTAGCCGAGTGTAGTGTTACTTCGAAAGGTAGAGCTAGACTGAGTAAGACTGGAGTTCGAGTGAAGTTCGGGTAGAGGTCACAATCAAAAGGCTCTTGAACTTCAGCAGTCGTATCCAAGCCATCCACAACGCAGCAGCGGTGTGGGTTTTGCATCCACATTGAAAGAAGAGTAACTTAATCTATACACTTTAAGAAGCTTCTACCTGAGGGCCACATCGGTTGGCGATCTGTGCCGCCTCTTCCATAGAAACACGCTTGATTGCCTTTCCGCCATTCATCCGCCAAGCCTTTTTACGGTTAGCCGACCATCTCACACCATCTCCCTTACGGCAATCGTTTACATATCTATAAATCTCGACTTTTCCATCAGTGAGTTGATATTTTCCTCTGCCATTTCGCTTCCCGTTTCTAAACATACCCTCAAAAAACTGTGACCATTGTTATAATAATATCTTCCGAAGCCATGGATTGTATCATCTTTCCAGTCACCCACGTACATGTCTCCATTTGCGAAATAGCACTTGCCTTGACCTTGTCTCTTACCATCCGTATAGTTCCCATTGTAGACGTTCCCATTATGGAAGCGACGTGTACCATCGCCATGAAACTTGTTTCTCTTCCACTGTCCAGAATATTCAGTATTGTCACGGAATGTCATAGTGCCACGTCCTTCAATGAAACCGTCCTTGAACTTCCCAACATACTTGTCACCATTCTTCCAAGCCAATTCTCCATCACCATGTCTCTTTCCCATCGCATTGTATTCACCCTTGTACGTGCATGATACCATATTGGACCTTACCGGTTCAGCGTTTACAGTCGTGGCGTTCGCAATATCTTCATCATCATAGAAATCGTTAGCACGATGCGCTCCTCTATTTTGCGCCTGGCGAGCAGCATCATCCAAAAGCTCTTGCTTCATATCTTCTGGCAACGCCTCGAATGCATCTGGGTCGTACCCTGCAGGAACGTTCACGCTATGAGCTCCGACGGCACTACGGCTTTCTTTCTTGCGCTGATTTTCCTTTTCTTTTCTTGCATTTTCCAACACCTCTTCCCTCACATCTTGAGGCAAGCTAGCAAGAGTTTCTGGATCAAAACCTGCATTAAGCTCATCATCCAGGTCAGTGATATCTTCTCCGCTGTGATTGACGTTTGTTTTCCATTAGGTCATTCTTCACTTCTTGAGGAAGATTCTCAAAATCATCTTCATTGATGTCCCAATTGACTTAAAAATTGAGTTGTAGAAAGTGACAGCTTTGTTTCAGAAAAACTATCCCGCCGATTAGGAACTCTGGAGTCTGTAGCAGCAGCACTATCTTGTTTCTTCTTAGCCTGTTCTTCCAAAACTTCTCTTCGTACGTGTTCTGGAAGAGATGCCAATGTTTCAGGATCAATATCAGTGGATGATGAACTTACATTGTCATCATCATCATTACTCTCATAGTGCTCCGAAACTTCTTTCTGCATTTCAGGGGGAAGTTGGTAAAACACCTCTGGACTCATACCAGAAGGGCATTTCAATTCACTCCCTTTCTTCTTAGATGTTGTGGTCGATTCCAAGAAGGAAAAGTCAATGTCGCGTTGGGTAGCTCCGGGCTTAGCTGCAGGTTTCCGATCATCAATATCGATTTTCATCAACGCCTGCAAATCAGGTCCACTGCTACTCGTTTTCATCGTCATAGACGACGCAAGGTCATCCGAATCAATGTTGCATAAAGCAAATTCTAGTAACGCAGCTTCTTCGTCATCTAAATCATCTGCTGAGCTGTCGGTTGCATCACTTTGTTTCCGAGCTGCCACTGCTGCAGCCACGGGCGGCACTTCAGTGAATGCATCCGGCGGTGGTTGCTTCAATCCCAGCAGATCCACTTCTGGGGGTTGCTTCCTGTTGTCGTGTTTACTTGGTTGTTTAGTAGTACGGTCAGCAGCATGTTCTTGCCGGTCCATATTGACGATAGTTGGTTTGGCCACCACTGCCACAGCTTGAACTGTCGGCATGGCTACTACATTTGCCATGTCATCTTCCATCTCATCAACCACGACGCCTACTCTCGAATCTTTACAGCGTAAACACTGCCCACGCTCGACAGATCCAGGTATGGTTAACGGGGTCATTGTCACAGTAGGCGCTGCAGCCTGGTTTTTGTTCCGTTTGAACATATTCATTTTAGACATCACTTTACTACCGCCAGCGCCGCCCATGACCTGGTATAGGGCGATTGCCGCAGCTCGGACAGCAGCCGTTTCGCTCACGCTCTTCGCGAATGGTATCCATGTCGGCCATGTTAGATATGTGCTAGAGAATGAACCATGCCGATCTTTTGCACCATTCTCACGAGGACATCGGTCGATGCTGGTCGTAGTCGTAGTTTTTTGAGTTTGTGCAGTTTTCGTCGGCGAGCTACAGGGGAGTACCTCGAACTGTATACCCCGAGGTGTAAAAAATGTTTGACTAGGCTGGGATCGAGGGGGGTATTAGTCGAAAATGTCAGCTTGCTTTGTGCTAGTAATCCTTGTAATTGAAATTATTGGGAGGGGCATAAAAATCCTAAAAATCTGAAATCTGATACATACTGAGGTTGAGGAGGGCGGGGTAAGGACAAGTGAAATTGGGGCGAGGTAAAGTCCTTTTTAGTCTTCCATTTTCGTACGCAAGAGAAACACTGTGGGGTGCGGAGTGGAGCGGCTCCCGCACCCGCCTTGGGCTCTCTTGGGCTGCTCTTTCTGCTTTTTGCTTTTTGCGTCAAAGTTCAAAGTTCTGGAATGCACCGTTGTATTGCGGAGAGTACAACATAGATGAATGCAACCTTGTCAAAGTCAACGTGAAGCGGGAAGCGCAATCATTAGCATGTCCGTCCTTCCCTTTTTGGCCTTGCTATGTGCGCAGTTATTCACGTCAAGCTGGCATGTGCTGGGCAAGCATGTAATGACCACAGTGCCCTATTTGACCCCAATTGCCTACATTCTGGTTAGAACATTGATTTCCTCGACTCTGCTACTAACGCTGGGTAGAATATATGAAGGGCCAGTTCAATTTCCTAGATTATTCAAACAGAAAGCGAAGGAAAAATCGCCTCAATCGGGCATCTCGATGATATCTATTGAAAGTGGAAATAGCATAGGGATGACTATGTCTCCATCGGCATCTACAATTGAGTCGATGTGCAGCAGTATTTCAATAACTGACAAGAAGATGGAAGATTTACATTCGACAAAAAGTAGTCAGCAACAAACAGGCAGTCATTTTCACCGACCAAGAAGAAGGAAGCGAAATTCACCACAAGGAAGTTACTGTTGTACATATATCATAAGCTACATCTTCTATCTGTTATTGATGAGTCAAAAAGAATGCAGCAGACTGCTGAAAAAATTAAACACGGAAGCATTGCAAATAATAGCCGCTGGTACAGCTGGAATGTTACTGCTGCCTTCGTGCTACACCACAGGACTAATCATGACGAGTCCTACAATAGCATCCGTTTGGGATGGTCCAATGATACCGCTGGGTTGCTTTTGTGCTGCTGTTCTATTGAAGCTAGAGAAAAGAAGCGAACAATATCCACTAGCGCAAGTAGGGAGTCTGTTGTTAGCAGTTGGAGGAAGTTTGATTGTATTGATGGCTGACTTTATTCATGGCAACGATCATAAGAACGCTGCAGAGAAAGGTACTGGCATGGACCATATGCAATTCATTCAAGGGAACATGGTGTTGTCGGGTGTGGTTGCTGCTTACTCTGCCACTGCACTGCTGCAGAAGCAACTAACACACTATCCACCCATCACACTTACAGGGTGGATGTTTGGGATTGGGTTTATTGGCTGCTTTGGGTCCCTGTTATTGGATAGTGTTCTACTTGGAGGTACTTTGACTGGATGCACTCTAGGACAAGCACTCAGTCAACTGCATCTTGCATTGACAACCTCGCCCACCTTCCGGTTTGGAGTGTTTTATTCAGCGTACTTAGTTGGTGGGGCCTGCTTTGCTAGTAAGTGTTTGTGCTCATCTTTTACATTTGTGTGTGTGAATTGCTTGGTCTCTAACAACAAACAAATGGAAATGACAGTTGCATCTTATGCTTCATCCCACTTGGAAAGTAGTGTCATAACATTGTTTGCTGCATGTCAGCCACCAATGACTGCCGTCTTGGAATGGATCTGGGAGGGGAAGGGTTTTGGCTGGAAGAAAGTGTTGGGAATGTGTTGCGTCTGCTGTGGCATGTGTGGCTTCACTTACATCAAGAGAATTGAGAGCCACCACAAACATCGTAAGCCTGGGCCATAAAAAGGCAATGTAAACATACAAATTTGAGATAATCATGGCGACATAAAACAAAAGGATGAACTGATCAAAATAGTCACATATTCTGCTACCACCTGTTCGACAGTTTAAAGAACAAGTGGAAGCATAAGATTCATACTGCTGACGTGATGTGGGCACACTTTCGTAAAGTAAAGGTGACAAAATATATATCTTTTCTAGCCAGTAATTACACTTTTTCATTTTACATTATCATTAACAACTTAGATAGAAGTGACAACGTAAACGCGGATGATCTTGTCAGAGTATCCAGCGAAAAGGGTGGATCCATCAGCAGACCAGGCCAAACTGGTACAGTGAGGAGCACGGGCATGTCCAGGCTCTTCATCAGTTCCGAATTCCTCGGGTCTCAAGGTATCAACAATAACCTTGGATTCCAAGTCCCAGATCTTGATGCACTCGTCAGTGGCAGCGCACAACCAGTATCTGTTGGGGGAGAAGACAAGGGAGTGGATGATTTCACCAGCATCAAGGGAGTAGAGACGCTTGCCTTCGTTCAAGTCCCAAAGCATGGCAGTTCCGTCCTTTCCTCCGGAGGCACAGAGAGAGCCATCGGGGGAAACACAGACAGTGTTGAGGTATCCGTTGTGTCCAATGAGGTCGTTGCGGAGCTTGCAGTTGGTCAAGGCCCAAACCTTGACAAGACGATCCCAACCGCATGAAACGATAAGAGGAACAGATTGGCTAGGGCTGAAACGAACGCAAGAAACCCACTCAGAGTGACCCTCGGCCTCATTTCCAATAGTGTATTTGCACTCTCCAAGAGTGTTCCAAAGCTTAATAGTCTTATCACGGGATCCAGAGACAATCTGACGGTTGTCCACAGAGAAAGCAACGGAGAGGACATCCTTGGAGTGTCCAACGAAACGACGGGTGGTGCGTCCAGAGTTGATCTCCCAAAGACGGAGAGTTCCATCCCAAGATCCAGAAAGGGCGAATTGTCCATCAGAGGAGATGACAACGTCACTGACGAAGTGGGAGTGTCCCCTCAAGGCACGCTGGGCATATCCGTAAGAGTTGTCATCGCCACCAGAGTGGGTGAGGCGCCAGACGAGGACGGACTTATCACGAGATCCGGAAAGGATGAGGTTGGGGTCCTCGGAGGTGGTGGCGATGGAGGTGACCCAGTCGTTGTGGCCCTTAAGGGTTCCGCGGAGGCTAAGAGTTTCAGACATGGTTGTTTGGTTGAGGATAGGAAGAGATTAGAGTGGCATGGTGAAGGGGATGAAAAAGTTGCGGTCGGACGACGGCCAGAAAATCGACTGTCCGTCACCCCTTTCTGTAGCGGAACTCTACGTGCCTCAAAAACAAGTAAAAGGTAACTTGACGATCACCCCTATCTCTCAGCTCGCAGTGAAACAACCGAACTAATCTCTCAATATACATCAACCATGGCGTGAGTTAATAGGACGGCAGTGGAGATAATGCCGCATATGCACTTTTTATCGATGGCTTATGGCAGTAGGGTATGGGCGGCTTTTGAGCACACAACTTGTGTACTTGAGACGCGCTGGCGATGACATTACATCGGCAGGACACGTCCGGTGGTGGCAAGCGTTATGCTGTACAGCCCTATGCTCAATAACAACATGGCAGCATGCTGAGATATCATGATCAACAATTCGGAGATGTCATTAATCTCTGGTCCATGCCTCTCGCGGCCTGCTGTTACTACCAAAGTTGGAAAAGCCAAGCTAATTTGAATGATATTTATATCGCTTTGAAAGCACATTCTTACTTATTGTCTCACCCTCCTCTCTTCAATAATACAGGGAAGAAACAGTAGCAGCACCAGCCCAGAACGTCAACCTCGTTGAAGGTGAAGAAGTCTTCGCCGTTGCACACCTTTTTGCTTCATTCAACGACACCTTCGTCCATGTCACCGATCTCTCTGGCCGTGAAACACTCGTCCGTGTTACCGGAGGAATGAAGGTTAAGGCCGATCGTGATGAATCCTCCCCTTACGCTGCCATGCTTGCCGCCCAAGACGTGGCTGCCAAGTGCAAAGACTTGGGTGTCACCGCCCTTCACGTTAAGATTCGTGGAACTGGAGGAAATAAGAGCAGATCACCTGGACCAGGAGCCCAGAGTGCACTTCGCGCCTTGGCACGAAATGGAATGAAGATTGGAAGGATTGAGGATGTTACCCCCATTCCTAGTGATAGTACCAGGAGGAAGTCCGGTCGTCGCGGTCGTCGTTTGTAAATTACTGCTTTTCTTGTTGCAGAGTTATTATGTAACTGTGGTGAGATGCATAAAATAAAAAAAGATAAATAGAATCGCATAGTAGCGTGGATTGGGGGTTTGTTACTGAATTGCACAGAGTCGTTGCTTGATCTGTTGTTTAATCTGTCTCTACTATAAGTATAGAGTGCTCAGGCAGAGTCAAAACTGAACGCGCAGCGTGTCACAATTAATTTTGAACGTTTGTATTTAAACAAATCTGTTGAAGCTCTGGACCCATCAGCAAGACTGGACCTTTTCATCCGTGTTCTTCCTTTCCATTGCGACTGCTTGGTGCTCTAAGCAATATCTAGAAACTTCTAGAATGACCCTTTACAAACATCCTTCCGTAATGACAGCCCACAGGGTTGAAAGAGTGACAGCTCTTCGAAGGGCGGAAGAATCAAGGGTAGCTGAACTCTCACGTTACTCGCAACAATCAAGATGGCTGAGCAATTGTGCCGAGAAGGAATCCATGGTAGATCAAGCTAGAGAAGCAAACTTGAAAGCTCGTCAAGCTGCAGAAGAGGAACAGCGCAAACAATTGTTGGAAAAGCAAGAAGCTCGTCAAAGAGAACTGGCTTCGAAAGAAATGGAACGACAAATGCTTGACCAACTGAAGAAGGAAAAGAAGGAACAAGATAGGTACGAGAGAGAGATGCAACGCATATGCGATACAAGCGAGGAACTCAAGGACTTGGAGCGTCAAATAAAGATGGCTTACATCAAGAAGGAGCGAGCAGCTCAACATCAAGAGGCTTTGCTCCTACGGAAGCTTGAGGGCGATAGAGAACAGGCAATGGAAGAACTAATGGAATACAACCGACAACTTGACATACGTCGACAGGGGGAGCGTGCAAGTGAGCGAAGGAAGCAACTAACTGCCCAAAAAGAAGTCTTACAGAAACAAATGCTTGAGCGTGAGGTAAGTGTGTAGTATGCTAGATAGCCAAGAAGCCTTTTGGTCTCTCATTTCAGCTCACATTACCTACATATCATCTCAACCTCTCCCACCCTCTACGCAGGAGCAACATAAAAAGCTTAAAGAGGAAGTATCACGAGACAAGAAGATGGTCAATGACATTATTGATAGGATTGCAAAAGAGGATAAAATGGAGCAAGCATCTCGAATGAAGAAGGTAGAGGAAACTAGGGAGCTCGTGGCTCGGTTCCAGGAGGAGCGGAGGCTTCAAAAGGAAGCTATTGAGAGAGAACAACAGCAGCAAGAAGCAGAAATACATGCTTATAATGAAATGCTGGAGAAGAGAAAATTGGAAGAAGAGGCTGAAAAGAAACGTGTTGACGAGGAGAAGAAGCTTCGATGGAAGCGGGTCGTGGAGGAGACAGAAAACCAGACACAATCCAAGGAAGAGTACGACGCACTTCGCAACCTTCTCTGGGAAGAAGAGTTGGAGGCCAAGCAGAGACGAGAAGAAGAGGAAGAAATCCAAATGCGCATGAGGAGGAAAGAGGACTTGATGGAAAAGAACAAGGCCCAGATAATTGCCAAGAAGGAAATGCTAGAGAGGATGGAGCAAGAAGAGAAAGAGCTCGTCAATCGAATGATGGACAAGATTGCCAAGGATGATGAAGAGGAGCAGAGAAAGGAAGAGAGCAAACGTCTCCTGAAACAGCAATTTATCACCGAAGCAAAAGAGCAAATGTTTCAGAAAGCTCGGCTGGAAGAGGAAGAAAAAGAGAGAGAACTCAAAGAGGAAGCCAATCTACAAGAACAAGCGGAGTACAAGGAGAGAATTATCAATGAGGCAAAGAAGCGACTGATGGAAAAAATACGAGGAAGAACTCAAGGGGTTCCTTTAACTTTATAACCTCAGCTACTACTTAAATGCATGCATGCCCAATATCTACCAGCTCCAGCTCAAGCTGCCCAGCCTGGGCAGATGATGTGAAAGAAGACACACATCCGGAATCCTCTCTCATTTCTGTCTTTTGGCTTTTATCATCATTTTTTTCATCTCGCACTTCGCGAGACATAATGGTTATGTTCATCAATTCGTATTATGTTGTCTCATGAGGACCGATAACAAATAGGCTCTGTGCGATAAAATAGATGATGAAAGCTGAATTGGTCCTATCACGTTCCAGCTATCGAGCTGGAAGTCCTGTTGTCGGCACGGTCCGCATACACTGTCCTCCTCCACGAGATGCAACAACACAGAATGACAAGAATTCAAAAGATTCTCATTCCATCAGAGACGACGTAGTGTCTGCTCGTCTCTATTTTGCAGGTCGTTCTTACTTGGGAAATAAGCACAAAGTGAGCAGATGGAGATCGACGCAAGAGATGTCAAATTTACAAAAGCTGTACGGCGAAGATGGGCATGCGTGTCTGAGAATGGCCAAGATGGAAGAGATGATGCATTTGCAAAATGACAATTTCGAAGATAATGAAGGTCTATCTGGAAGTGCTGCAATGAACAATACAACCCAGTCACCAGAAGTGACACATATTGAACAAGCAGAGCGATTGGCAATTCACTCGCATTTGCATCCCAAGTACAACCAATATACTGAAGGAGCAAATGATTATTCCCACCTACCATCATTCACAGAGAATAATACCATCTGTTTCTTCATGACAAATGTATTGGAACTGCTTGATATGCCTGAGCGATCTGGAAATTTTCATGAGGATATGAATCCATTTCAACCTTTGCATTTACCCGATTTACATGTCTTTAGAGATGCGATGAATCAAAACAATGACTTTACAGGTATTGATAGTAATGGAGTGGATGAAGAGTATTGTGAAGATTATGAAAATGAATCACATGATTCATCATCCAACTGCTCTTCAAGTGGAGAGGGCTCCGACGAAGAAATCGAACAACATCGTAAAGAGCCATCTGGAAATGCAACAACATCAACTTTGCCTACATGGCAACAAATTATGAGTACAGCCAAACCGTGTCCAAATCCTACCCCTTCTCCACAACTAGAACGAAGTCAAATTGTACTCTCCTTTCGCACCGACCTTCCTACTGATCTTCCGCCTACCCTCTCCGCTGAGTGCGTGAAATACTTCTATTCAGCAGTGTTGGTAGTAACTACAACTACAGGAGAAATTCTTGTCGCCACTTGTCCATTTGCTGTCCTAACAGCAAATTCGCCCTATCTGGTTTTTCAAAAGTTTGATAGAGATGCTGCAGCAGCACGTGTCCACGTCGGTGAACTACGTGCGGTTGCTCACTCGAATAGCCTACCCACACTCATCTCGTCCACTGACGTGTCTACGAAACTCTCTCAACTAAACGTGATTGCCAATCCACCCGTTCGTAGCATACTTTCCCGACGAACTGCTGAACAAAGAACAAGTACACACAGAATTCAAGATAGCAATGGAGGACTGTGTGGCTGGATGACATTGGTCGGGTTTGGGGGTCCGATCTCTCCGGGTACAAGATTGTCAGTGTTTGTGGACTTTCCAAACTTATATAGTGAAAACTATGCTTCTACGAGAATTATTGGTTGCCATCGCGTGTGCTGTGGTTTAGTAGGAGAAGAATATGCCGTTTGCGAGACTGGCGGCTTGACTACCACAGGCAAGAATGAAAATCATCCTTCTACGACAGTAAAACGGAAAACTCGATCATACGTCTTCGACAGTGCGTATGAAATGGTTGAATTTGGTCACACTGACAGATTATCAATGGGCCTACTGCTTCCTTCGCATTGTCCTGTCACACTCAAGACTGATCTCGTTGAAGTGACAGTGACATTAAAAGTTGAATTCACTGTTGATAGAGCAAGCGTTACAACAGACGCTGTCGATGAGAATAGCTCCAGCTCTATTGGAAAAGATTCGAGTGAACTGGGAGTGATTAGTTTGGATCTTCCGTGTGAGGTAGTTCATAGTGGGATAGGACTAAATGAAGACCCAGAAGATAATGAAGAAGGGGAGAAAATGTCTTCAAACGCGTCATCAGCTTGGAGAAGTGACAATAAGAAAGATGATATCTTTGATGAGTCTGATGTACCCGATTTAAATGTCCTCAGCTTGGAGATGATCCAGAGCTTTGGCTGAGGGTACAATGGGGTATGCATGCAAATCGGGAATACAGTAGCCGCGAAATGCCACTTTTACCTGAGGCCAGATTTTTGCTGATATTTTTGGCGGGCCTCAATGGAGTCAAACAGAGTGGAAAGAGTCGTTTTTTGCTTGAAACCTCCGCCCGAATAACCGAAGGTTGGCTGATGAATTCCGAAGATCGTGCGTAATGCCTGATGATTGTTGAAGATCGGAAATGATAATGCAAAATATGGAAACGAATAGTATTGACAAACCCCCAGCATTGAGCCTTGACGAAGTTTTTGTGAAGAAAGCGGTGAATACACATGAGTCAAAACAGCGTATTCGATTGACTCCTCTATCTTCGACGGCTTGCAAAATTCATGGCATTGACCCTTCTGTGCTCATAGAACGCGACCATGCATCTTTCGGAGAATCAGACCTCGATCCAGAAATACAATCAATGAGATATGAAGCCTACACTTTCACAAGAAACAAACTTTACCAGCTAGCTTCTGAAGAACGCAGCAAATTAGCAGCCAAGGCGAACACCAGTAGAGACTCTTTGTCAGTTTCAGGCCACTGCTCAGTATCAATTGTAAGTAGCAATAGCGGCCGCGAGGCCACTTTGATCGAAAACGAGAGGAAGAGGTTGGAAAAGATGGCAAATCGACAGAAGAAGGAATTGCTGCGGCTGCTGGCATTTGAGTCCAAATCTCAAGAGATAATGACGAAGATGAAGAATAGAACAGAAGAACAAGAGAAAAAGGAAGCAAAACTGAGGGCGGAGAGGCGACGCAGGGATCTGGAAGCTGCCGAACAGGCTCGTCAACGTGAAATCCGCAAGAGAGTCGAGGAGGAACAAGAGCATGCACTAGCGAGGCATCTTACAGAGCAAAAGATTGAAAAGGACAGGGCAATTCAACTAGAGAAATCAAGGAGGGAACGAGAGATGAAGAAGAAGGCTCTGATGGAGGAGAAACGGCGCATCAAGAAGCGGGAGGAGCATCTCAAATATCTGAAGAAAAGTCAAGCTGGAGCAACGGAGAGCAACAGAGGAGAAGATTGCACGTCGAGAGCAAAAAGATCTGGAGCTGAATGACAAGCTCGAACTGAAGCGTCTTGTGAATGCACAAGCGGCCGAAAGAAAAAGAAAGGACCTCCGGCGCAGAATAGAGAACAATTTAGCTGCCCGAAGACGTAACGAGGCACTCAAGCGATCCGAGTTGCTACGGCGGCAAGCGAAGCAAGAGCAAATACAGAAGGTTAAGGATAAACAGCGAGCATCGCTATTGGCAAAAGCAGAAAGAGAGAAGCGAGGCCGCCGAACGAAAGCGCAAGCAACAGTTTGGAATTGACGAGAGGAAAACGAACGAGCAGCCAAACCTTGCTGCCGAAGCCAAGATCGAACAAGAAGAGGCCCATCTCGAAGAAATTGCAAGGCAACGCAACAGAGAAACAAGATGATAATCAAAGCTGAAAGAGAGCTGCAGCTCCAAATGAGAGAAGGATAACCTGGAGAGACTGAAACGAAAGCAAGGAATTCAAACACAAAGAAACATTGAAGAAGGTGCAGGAGAATGAGGAAAGGACAAATGAATTAAAACGACAGAAGGAAGAGCTTCTAACACATTCGACGAACAAATGCTCACAATGCAAAGATTGAAAAGGATCGGCTGCTATCCGTTGTTGGAACAGTCGAAGTCAGGATGCTCAATACAGAAACTCTTGAAACAAGTCTCTCTGAAAGACGACATAAATTGACTAACAATTACCTGATACATAAGTTCGTTCTCGTCTGTGTACTGACGTCCACTAATTCTCACGTTCACTTGCCAACCGTTTGAGCTTAACGTAGTCTTCTGAATTGATGTGATTGCAGTTGTCTATATCACTGTACGCATCAAGAGAACTTCTTCATCGGACACTATGCTCGATACTCGATCGAGATCAAGCCATGCTTGAGTATCGTGTAACGTTACCTTTCAGACTTGAAGGATGGAAAAGTTGAGCGCAAATGCTTCCATCTTCGTATGGATATGAGATACTTCCACGGGATCGAGACTGTTGAACGTAGTATCGCAAAGATCATCCTCATCCGTCGCCTCGGTAGTTTGAGTCACATCAAGTGTAGTTTCAATGGCATTGGATTTACTTGTAGCGAAGACTTGTACACTGGTGAAGAGTTCGTCTGCATTACTCGTCACACCACTTCCGTGCAATGCTTCCTCCTGTTTTTCTTTATCAAGCAATAACCCCCCTCCATTCTCCATGCTTATGCTCTGACATATATTGGTAGCCCAGCCGAGCGCATCATCCCTGGAAACCGCCTGCAGCTGTACAACTTTTAATCCGCTGTACACCGTGAAACAATTATTTTCGAGACCAACAGATGCACCTCTCATCCGTAGCACCAATTTTTCCCTCCCTTGTCTTTGCTTTTTCACTACAGCATAAAGCGTCAAAGTCCCGGAAGACAGAGTTGCGTAGACCTTCTCGGCTTCTGGTGCTGATGTGTTTGAACAAGATGAGTGTGAGAAAGGATTGTATCAAGTAAACCGCTCTAACAGCAAACAACTGAAGTATGTACTCACTGATTCGCCTTAAACTCCATCGACTGCGATTTTGTTTAGTAGAGATCAAATTGAGCCATCCCATCTTACTTGGTGATTTCCAAAAGCTCAAATGCAGCGGCCCTCTACTCAGAGTCAATTTCTTGGATGTATAGTCGACCCCAGTCAAGGTTGTGCTGACACCTCCGATTGACAGCAGAATAGATCCTCGACACACACTCGAAGATAAAGATTCCGAAACTACGGCTGCAACCATCCAGTTGCCTCTCGCTTGAAGGCAGATACCAGGCGACGAAACAGACTCAATCGACAAGGTGGTAGTGCCAACATCTCTTTCCAATGCAGCCGATTGCAAGATGTCCGAAGTGTCGTATTTGGATTTGGGGATCAATTGTCGTACCATAGACAACCATTCATCTCTCTCTAACCTTGTGGCAGCAGCAACATGAAGACATTCGGAGAACAACCCGAGCTGAAACGAATACCGGCCCTTTGCGTTTGCCAAATTTGTCTTGTAGATCATGCTATTCGGTGTCAGCACGTATTGCCTTGGTGTGCCTTCTTTACGATGATCGTGTGTGTATAGACAGCAGGTATCACTCAAAACGACGTACTGATTCTTCCATTTCATTGTTACAAGGTCCAAAAACTCTAGGGTCCCTGAATGTAGAGGCAAGAGAGGGGGCGATGGAGCGATGGACGGCGAATTTCCTTTCTGTAGGCTTGTCAATGCGAAGACCCAGTGCTTGTGTTCAATAGCTGTTTTTGCTCGCATGGTCAAGCGAGTGAGAGTAGACCCACTTCGAAAGCTGATGTAAGTTCCTTTATCAACAAAGAAATCAGATGCATTGCTGATTGGGTAGATCCGACTGATTGCATTCTGCGGAGATCTGTGAGCCGTAATGCACTCTTTATGCAGCATCATGAAGTAGTTGCGTGATCTTCCCCTGTGCGTTACTCTGAATCGACCACGCGCTAATGAACTCAACATCCTCACTTTCATGCTGATCGCCATTTTCCATTCATTCATCTCTTGTCCCTTCAACACAAGGACTTCCAACCCAGTTTCGATGCGGAATACATCAATTTCCTCGTCATATACTCTTGTATTGGATGTGAGAAGAACGTAGGTGATGACATTCTTATTTTCTGAGCAGCAAAATGTCAGAGTATGATCATTGAGGAGGACAAAATAGGATTTCCAAATACTCTCCTGACGCCTGAGGAGATGCGCCGCTCTGAAAATTCCTGTTTTTGCCAACAAGGCTTGTTCTTTGCTGTCGTCTAGTAGCATGCTTCTTGTTTACTTTCCACTTTGTTGTGAGTAGAAGAATCAGCATGGGTGTGTGTGATCATCAATCATGCGAGTCGCATGATTGAATGTCGTTGCGCTTTCGGAGAACTAATTTAGCATTTTTAGTCTCGGGCATCTCGTGAATGAAAGAAGTTCAGTGTATTGAATCGTTAATATGCAATTTATTGGTAAGGATAGCAAGAAGAAGAGCTCATCTGACCCTCTTGACCATTCTGCTTTGGTTTCGCTCCTGTACCTCGCCCCTTGACACCATGATGGACAAAGCTCTGGCGACAACCATGGCATTATAGCCTTGCGCAGATGCTTCTTCAACAACTCGTTGCTTATTTAACACTGCACCAATTGCCAAACGTGAGCGTAGAAATGTCTCCGCGCGCATTAATTCCTCTTGCGAAGGCATGGCAGCCGACATAAGCCCTGCTGTTGATCCGGTCACTCCTACACGTTCCGATGATGTGGAGTCGGTTGAGCTGGCGGTCATGGTTGAAACTTTGAATAAACGCAACGCTTCCGCAATGTCCTCACTCTGCACTCTGGAGTCTAGACGCATCTTAGCCAGACTCTCGGATACTCGAACAAGTGCCTCGAGCTGACGAACAGTAATTGGAATTGTAGCTTGCTCTTGCCCACCAGCTTCCATTACTCGTTTACGTACATCATCCCTAATCTTCACATAAGAGCTTGCCAAAATATCTCCTGCTTCGTCACTGAGACAAGGCTTACACTTCGCCTTGCAGTACTGAATGTATTTCTTCATTGTTGGAATATCTAACTCGCCTTGACCAGTAGTTGCCACACGCATTGCGTTCTCAGCAATTGCTGCAGCAGAGTAGCTGTTCCCCCCGGTAGTGGAATTGCTGAGAGTGTGGGAAGTGTTCGTTCAAAAAATTTCGTTAGAGCACAGAGAATAAGGTGGACAGCAACAAACAATGTTATGCAAACTCATTACTTACGCAGCCTGTTGAATATTATCACTTCCAAGCATCCCTGCAGCCATCAAGTCATCCTCTCCATTCCCATCGCCAACCCCTGTGCCTCCCATTCCACCGAAGCCTCCACCTCCACTTTCGGCACCTCTTGAGTTACCTATGTGTACCCCCATAACATGCCTACAGATCATCCTATCTCTATCTTCGTCTCGGACATCTCTTACTAAGAAGATCAGGTCAAAACGACTCAGAATGGTGCTCATTAAATCGATGTTTTCCGACGCACTTTTGAGCTCATCGTATCGTCCAAACACTGGGTTAGCTGCTGCTAACACAGAGCTGCGACTGTTGAGAACAGTGGTAATTCCGGCTTTGGCAACTGAAATAGTCTGTTGTTCCATAGCTTCGTGGATAGCAACTCGGTCTGCTGGGCGCATCTTGTCGAACTCATCAATAGCAACAATGCCACCATCAGCGAGGACCATTGCACCTCCTTCCAGGTAAAACTCTCCTCTTGCATCCCTAACGACACTTGCAGTCAAACCTGCTGCAGAACTACCTTTGCCACTTGTATACACACCCACAGGTGCCACTTGGGTAGCATACTTCAGAAACTGAGACTTCGCCATACTCGGATCTCCAAGCAAAAGTACATTAATATCTCCTCTCAGTCTCATTCCATCAGGTAGTCGCTTCCTGGTGCCACTAAATAGCAAGCACAAAATTGCTTTTTTGATATCATGCGTGTATGACCCGGAAATGGAAGGTGCAATTGACCTGTACAATATGTTGTAGACATCTGGTCTCCGGGAGAGTTGACGAAAAGCCTCCTCTTCCGCAGGTGAAAAGCGGGCACTGTCGGCAGTAGATGATTCTTTTTCCATTCCCACAACGCGAAGGTAAGTAGTGCGCACTCCACCTCCATCATTTGGACGCTTCGCGCCGGCTCCGCCACCTCCTCCACCACCACTATTGAATAGGCTTGCAATCGCTACAACAGTGACCCTTGTTCCGGGAGCAGCTTTGTCTACCAGTCCCCTTTCCACCGCTACCAATACACTCCTTGGCATTTCACCGGTGGGTACCATCTCTGGGGCTTCCTGCAGCTTCATTGTCTGTTGATCCACAAAGATACAGTCGTCTGGCAGTACCGAATAAGGTTGTGGTCCGCATTCTTGAGGATTATCTCCCAAGCAACGTGTTGGTAGTGAGAATCCCGCAAAAGGTGATGACGATCCAAGTCCGACTGTAGTCCCTCCTCTAGAGCCAGTACCACTGACACTTGAATTCCCAAACACAGTCCTCACATCCATACATTTGGAACAGCGAATTCTCAAAGCCATGGCTCTAGGCCTAACACGAGCACAAGACACGATGATACCAGGGCATTTCATCAATGTGTTCATATGATGAGACTGAATAGATCGAAGGGGGGTAGGAGTGAGATTTCCACGTAAAAGGATCTGAATTGAGTTGCCTCCAAACATTTGTTTTGGTGTAAGATTGACATTGCTTGCCGCTGTTGCACTGACACCATCCTCTCCTGCACCCTCCTCTCCATCGGTACCAACAGCTGCACTCCCTCCAGCGGTATTACCACGATGAACAGCATAAAGAAATGTTTTCAAGGCATCTGCAGCGGCCATTTCCATCACTGGCAAAGCCTCCCCAGGACGATTTAACAACTGTCCCAACAGAGCGGCATCGTATTCTCCGACGTGTGCCAGATCAATATGAATGTACGATTGATTTGGATTCCATCCCGCTCCCAGGCCACCACTGCCGGTGCCTCCAGCCCCTCCATCCACTCCAGCATCGCCCCCTGCAGCTCCATCCGCTTCTCCATCCTCTCCAGCTGCGGTGTCATTGGCGGAATGATGTCGACGGTGCATGCGGAGCAGCCGGTCACGATAGATGTACCGATTGGCTCCTTGACGATAATTTCCTGAAAGATTAAAACAAAAGGCATAAATATATTATTATAAGTAGTTATTGTCAGTCAACATCTCGATTAATTGCACATTCTTTCATCAATACATGTCATGTGCAACTTACGCAAAAACTCTCGGAAATGACGACGCAAGGCATCGGAATCTACAGCGCGTTCCTCTTCATCTTCCAGTCGGCTGGCTCCCTGCTGCTGCTCTGGTCGACCATCACCATCCTGCTGTTGATGCAGGTTTTGGTGAGAGTAGTATATCCTATCGGCGTCGAAGTCCATGGTTGTTCATTTTTTGAGAGTGTCGGCGGTGCATGAGCGGCGGTGCATGAGGAGATGTTACGATATTCATAGTGTAACTGCGATGCCATGAGTGACATGTTTATTGTCACTGAGTCATGGTTGGCAGTACATACAAAGGAGAGGTCCACAGTTTTTAATCCAGTTTCTACTTCTAGCACTCTGTTATCTTTACATTTTATCTCTACCTTGTTTTCACTTCTTGTCTCTATGATGGTCCAACTCATGTGACAAAAATGAGATGTAAATCTCGGATCCTTTGTGATTCTTTGCAACAGACTTTCGTGAAGGATCTAAATACTTCAAGTATTCCGGTCCCTCTATCACATCCTCATTGTCTTTCGTTTTCTTGGGTACAAGGAGTGGATACCAATCTCCACGACTATCGGGGGTTTCTAACATCTTACCAAGTTGCATCATTGCTGAGCGCTTTGCCAGAACAAACGCCACACTGAAATCCTCCATGTTTTGGTTGCCCCACGTTACGTGCTCTTCGTATATTTCACAGCGAAGTTGATGTCCTTCGGCCGACTTGAGATCGTGTAGCAGCCAGTTGGAACGAATGTATTCAAATGGAAAGTTGTTGTCTATTACGTACTTTGCATAGTTTGTTGACCTCAACAAACTATTACGAACCAAGTGTGATGCATGCTGATAGAACTGAATCTGCTTTTGAATCTGTTTCGTCGTTTTGACGCCAAAGTTCGACATGACAAAACTTGCATGTGCAGATGCGCTGTTTACGTCGTGTCCCTTTGGAGTGTTGAGTCGACTGGTGAACATGATAGAATGCCTCTTCGACCTTGGTAGAAGCCAAAATTTCTTTACTTTCCCTTTTTCATTGAGTATTACCCTCGTTTTTTCTTTTACGGAATCCATGTTCATGCTTTGGATAGCAGTCATCGCATAATCTGTACTGGCCTTCAGTTTGCGGTGATCGGCATAAAATGCATGACTGACTTTATCACCGAAGAGCATCGTTGGAGATAGTTTCGCGAGGGATAGTTCTGCTTCAGTCACAGTCGACTCATCTCCATTGATTGTGATAATCGTCCACTGGCTATCTTTGCTTTGCTTGGCCAATGCACTCGTCGAAGATATGAACGCAATATTACAAAAGTCTTTTTTGCCCTTCGATGTTGCTGGTTTTTCATTCAATTCAGCTAAATCAGAACTGAGATCTACCGTGTAAAGGACATGCTTACACTTGGCAGTAGCAGCCCTTGACTTTTCGACTACATCATCCCATACTGAGGATTTGCATTGACCGTGCCAGCCACACCCCGAGGCACAAGGCAGCGTACTTGACAGGCCAACGTAAGGGACTTGAGAGGCGTCAAGAAATTCCTTGATAGTAGAGACGGAGTTTGGATGTGCGAACGGGTAAGCCTTCATGATTTGCCATGCAAGCATAGATCTCAAACCATCCTGTGTTTCTGTTGTGTGCGACCAACCCAGTAAATGAAGATTTCGCTTCATATCGCTGTCAGAAATGCTTAGGCCATTCGATGTTGTAACCAAGGCTGTAGAGACTTCCGAAGTCTTTTCTGCTAATTGGTCTAGTTCACTAGTCTTCGTCGGAGTAGGCAGATATCCACTCATCTTACGTTCGATATCTTTCATGCTATTGGTGTCTTTTGATCCAAGCTGCATCAATGCAGGTCCATTTGTACGATCTCCCCTGAATTGCATTGCGGCAACAAAGGCTTGTGCCAAGTCTCTTGAGTAAGCAATCTGTTCCAATGCACCGTCCTCAGCTCCTTCTCGTCGCTTCCACATGGTCTCAAGCGCGTATTTGTCTCCATTATTTCCGGCAGCGCTATGGACTGTTCGCTCTGCTAAATCGTGCAGGAGAGATCCTGGACGAGCGAATGGGCCATATATTGTGGATAAACGAATTCCGACAGAATCAACTCCATGGCGACGATGATAGTACGAAGCAAGAACTTCCTTCAAAAGAGAACATGATCCATACACCGATGCTTTGCCCATCCTCCCTTGCATTCCACCCACCAAGGGGACACCAGACTGGTCTTCAACCTCTGTGGAACTCACGTATACCAATTGCGGCTGGGCTTTGCTACCTTGCTCCCTTTTGAATCTTGCAATGCTTGCCAATATCTGATCCATTGACACTAAATTCTGATATCTTCTCATCATACTACTATATCCCCCGGCACTATATGGAGAAACGTCATCTATATCCCCAAAGTCACTGTACTCTCCTCTACCTTCTTCTAATCCCATTAAATGGACAACATGTGTTGGATTGAACCTATCAATGACATCAAATTCGCTCTCCATGCGAATCTCACTTCCCACTTTCGGATGAGGAGCAATCCCAAATAGCGGAACTTGTAACGTTTGAAATGAAGGCACATGGTGAGAAAGGAACCTATATCGTTCCAGAGCAGCCAGACGGTCGTGTCGTGTGTTTGGCAAGGCCGAGTCAATGCCCAGAATGTACTCTGTTCCACAGTCTTTGTACAGTTGGAGAATAATTTCTATTCCGAGTTGAGATAGTGCGCCTGTTACAATCACGCGAGATTGAGGACCAATATATGCTGATGATGGGTAGTTTGTGCTGTCATTTTTAGATGCGTCACGAGCGTGGATCCCACAGATAGATGGAGCTGTATTTTGTTGTGTATTGCTGCGAATGTGTTTGTTGCTTGTAGAGAGGACTGTTTTGTCTATAGACTCATTCAAAGAACGATGTACGGGGAGGTCCAACGTCATTTGCGGGGCAGTTGTTTCTGATTCAATGTTAGCAATGGGGACGTTGTGCACTGACTCTGCACCATGGGCGTCGAGCAAGTTTGGAGGACGACATCTCTTTCTCCTCTGCTCCGCCCGGCTGTTAGTGATGGCTCTTACCCGATCCCATTCCTCCTTATTTGGAATGACATGATGTGATGCAACAGAATGCAGTGATTGGCTTTCAACGTTTGAGGTGGTGCTGCTTGAATTGAATTTGTTGGGCAAGCTGACGGAATCTGGCAAGTCGATAATCACATCCTGTTGAGATCCTCCATCACTGCCCATTATCCTGATAAGCTGCATCATTTCACAGAAATACCCGAGCAGCGCTAATCCAATTGCAGTATAGAGGATGGTTCTTCTCCTCCTGGCAGCGAAAGATCGTTGGGGAGAGCTACGACGACTATGATATGATGATGGTGCCGGGTGTTGATTGTCTGCAGTGATTGTTCGCCCAATGACGCTTGTAGTTGCTTTCCCGTGGCGATTGTTGTTTCTTCTATGCAAAAACCACCTGTGCAGCATGCTGTGCCTTTGATTCCATAGGCGCCGTGTCGTGGTGAAGGTTCTCTTCGTCATCATTGTCGGCTGGCCACCTGTCATTGGTTTCACATTCGTCACCACTGATATTCAGACCATGGCCATTGTTACATTCCTTTGAGTTTTTCTCTGCTTCCAGATCTGCGCGGTTACGCCGTGTATTGAGAGCATTTTCTTGTGCACTGGGTGGTTGATAAATTGTCATGGACGTCGATAATAAATAGAATATACTCTTCCTCCTATTTCACAGCAGTTTAGTGTATTGGATCAAAATGAGTTAATGGTGGCTGATCGTCTTGCATTCATATTAGGATATTTGAGCGTAGCGGCGCCGTCATTTTATGTGCCGCTAAAGCAGGAGAGAGCCTCGTCCTAGCAGATCAAAGAGGGAGTGTTGGTGTTGGATGTTGTTGAAGAGGGACGGAAGTGGTTACTTTGTTCAGCGCGTCGGTGGTCGGTGGTCTGGGAGGCAAAGAGGCAAAAAATAATGAACTCGACACTTTCTTTCATTTGAAGTTTTGTTGTCTCTCGCTTCTCGTGAAGAAGAGCCGAGCCAAGAAAGGATCTCATCCGGATCTCATCTGCATCTCGCTCAGCGCTTTTAGGTTCCCTTATAACCTTGCTACAGTACCAGCAGAATCCTTCTTCGAGATATGTCAATAAACAACATGTAAACTCTGCACCTTTTTATCACAAGAATCTCTTGACAGAATTTGACTAAAGGCGTAACATTACTTTGATTAAAACAAGCAACAAAAGGCATCTTGTCTTGTCCGATGGTACAATAACAGTATGGTACATGCGATCAGGAAAGATATCGCATTTAAGCCTGTGCATGTTGCCACTGGATCATTGCCGCAACTTCTTGTATTTTGTTTCTTCTCTGGCCAGGTTTTCTTCTATCTCTATCGTACAATCTAATGAAACATAAGACGCTATCCCATCGTCTTCCTCTCCCATCCACACACTCTACACCCAGCCACTTCTCCTCGGTCTTCTTCCTTGTGCAGACACAGACTTGTTCCTCTTCTTCACCGGAGCAGCATCACTGCAGCAACAAGCCACTGTCGCCAACCAAAGAGTCATGTAGAAAAGGCAAAAGGTTCCTTTGAATTGATAGTTATGTGGGCCAAAGTGATCAGCGCGGTGCACTATTGTCAGAGTTCCAACGAGGAGGGTGAGACCGAATACTGCGCCCCACAATGGGACTGGTATTTCCCTCGTCTCGACTTCTTTTGGATCGCTGTTGTTGTTGGAAGAAGATGCTGATGTCGGCATTTTGATGTGGAATGATATGAATAGATAATGCCTTCGAGTGAGGATGTTGTGCTTCATCCGTATATTGGAGTCGTTGTTGTGGCTCTTGTGAATGTCGAGAGCAGTTCAAGATGAGACAAAGCAACAGAGACAAGTATCGCCGGGAGATGGCATGCAACACTTTACGAGGGTATCGTGAAAGAGAGTGTTGAGTTTGAGTTTGGCGAGATGTCTTCTTGTTATGTGTTCGCTGATTTGTGGGCCCGCCAAAACAACCTATGTGTATCACTTGAGTCCTTCGCAATCATAAGAAAGGTTTGTGTGTGCCTTCGCTAAAAATCACACTCATCCTCAACAACTCTCTCTCCCTTCGATCAACCTCTCACAATTACTCTGTAATTCGTTTATACAACACTCTTTCAAAAACGTAAGTGATCCTAAACAATCTTCTCCAGTTTTGTACTGCAGTTGTGCCCTTTCCATCTGACGTCTCGAACCCTTTCTAACGATCTCCTTTTTTCTCTTCTTTCTCTCCTCTAATGCCCAACATGACAGAATATCAATCAATCATGACTTCTAATGTCGTTGACTTCGAGGATATCCTCAATAATGGCTTCTCTGATGCCAACACATCCGTCCGCAGCGGTGTTCGTGCCCGCTGGGAACGCAAAAACGATGCGGAAGGATGCTCCTCCTCCAGTGATTCTCGTAAGCCACCCCTCGGTGGTTTGAGCGATCGTTTCATCCCTAACCGTGCTGCTATGGACATGGAAAAGTGCTCCGCTTCCATTGTGTCCAGCGCCGAAGAGTCCATCGGTGATAGAACAGATAGTGAATTCTCGGAAGCTGAGGAAGACACAATCAACTCCGTCGCCTCCGATTTGTCCGAATACAAGTCTTCTCTGCTTGGGATTGATGACTCAAAAAGTCGTATTCTTAGTTTCGCAGAAAAGGCACCAGCTCCCAAAGGTGATACTGTCAACAACTTGCAAGTGTTATATTCTGCCTCGACATCGTCAAGAAAGAATAAGAGTTCCACCAAACTTGTTAGCAGACACATCCCTTCGGCGCCCACACGTATTTTGGATGCTCCTGATCTACTTGACGACTACTACCTCAACCTGCTATCTTGGTCTGATACGAATGTGTTGGCCGTTGCTCTTTCACAAACTGTCTATCTCTGGAATGCCGAGACTGGACAGATCGATGAGCTTTGCAATGTTGAAAGTGAGGGACCTGATGCTCACATCTCTAGTGTCTCTTGGATTCAAGAGGGTGGCGGTCACCTTGCTGTCGGTACATCGTGGGGAAAGACAATGCTCTGGGACGTACGTGCGCAGAAACAACTTCGTAAGATGGATGGGCACACCGACCGTGTTGGAGCCTTATCTTGGAACCGCCACATTCTCTCCAGTGGTGGAAGGGACAATCTCATCATCAACCATGATGTTCGTATCGCCGAGCACAAGACTGCAACCCTCTCCAGCCACACGCAAGAAGTTTGTGGGCTTGCCTGGTCTCCTGATGGCTTGACCCTTGCTAGTGGAGCGAACGACAACAAACTTTGCTTGTGGGATGCCGCTGCCTCATCTTCATCACGCCCTCGCTTCGAGCTTACTGATCATCAAGCTGCTGTGAAGGCATTGGCATGGTCTCCTCACGAGCGTAACTTGCTCGCCACCGGTGGAGGAACTGCTGATAGGTGTATCAAGTTCTGGAACACTCAGTCTGGAGCTATGCTCAACTCTATCGACACTGGTTCTCAAGTTTGTGCCTTGCAATGGAATCCTCATGAAAAAGAGATCCTCTCTTCTCATGGATTCGCAAGGAACCAACTGTGCCTTTGGAAGTACCCCACTATGGCAAAGGTGAAGGAGCTTGAAGGACACACTGCTCGTGTCTTGCACATGGCTACGAGTCCCGATGGTTCCTCTGTCGTTTCTGCCGCTGCGGATGAAACTCTTCGTTTCTGGGATGTTTTTGCTCCACCAAGCAAATCTCACACTGGAAAACGTGGTGCTTCGGATGTCCCTGGAGGAGCCAAGAGCAAAAAGCTCTCTCGTACCATGCACATTCGCTAGATGTTTATGGAACAGCAACATCAATAATAGTTCATATGCATGAGTCTCAGAGAGTTTTGCCAAAATTGGTATCATTACGATACTAAAAACGCCTGCTTGAATTCGCCTCCAAATCTCTCCTGTCTTGACTTGTTTCCCGATGTCTCAGCATCTCGCTTGAGCATCAAACTACTTTCATAATATCTCAACATACCTCTTCATGGCCAAGTGCGGTTCTTTTCAGAGCTCACTCAACCAACACAACTTTCCACAAAGAAACAACCCGAAGTGAAGTCATCGTGAACTACTTTCTTTTTCACCGTCTCATCTCACCTACTAACTAAGTCTTTTCTCTTCGACGTCCCTTCACTTGCAGTAGTTGAGTAAGTGTAATCTGGGTACTACTGACCGCTGGGACGATAGGAGATAGATATAGGAGTTTAATTTAGAGTAGTTCACTACAACACAGTCTGTTTTCGTGCTTTAGTTCACTACAACACTGTTTACAATAATACTCATCAGTCTTCTCCTACCGTGGTACCCACCTCGCTGCCATCTCTCAGTATCTTTAGCGATAACCTGAGCTCTCTGGAAGAGTCTGGAAGCTGGAAGGAACGAAGCAGAAGCAAAAAATCACCATGTCGAATCTTTGAGGCAGCACCTAACCATCAGCTAGTGCCAAATTCAACAACTCCTCTCGGACCTTCATACTAAAATGATGTTCCTCTCTTCAGTACAGAAATCGGCTGCATTAAGGGCCCCTGTATCGGTAGTGCTCCGGAGACAAAATAGTAGTTTTGTATCTTCCAGAACTGCGTTGACTGTTTCTAACGGACGTCGTCGGAAGCAAACATCATCTCTTCGGTCCATCTCTCAAACTCCTCTGCTCAAAGCTCAAATCACTGTCAATGTGCCTACAATGGGTGACAGTATCACGTGAGTTTGTACCATCCAACTATATACTCTGTTATGTCGGCTCTTGCTTGTGCATAGTAATATGTATTGTGATGTGCTTGTAACTTAATGACGTCCTTCCTCTCATAATAATTTACACTGATACTTCATTCAGCGAGGGAACAATCGTAGAATGGTGCGTACCCCCAGGCTCTAACTTTCGCGAAGGAGATGTATTGGCATTGGTCGAAACTGACAAAGTAACTGTAGATATCAAAGCGGAGAGGGATGGAGTATTGATCAAACAATTAGGAGAGGTGGATGACAATGTTGAAGTCGGGGCGGGATTATACATTTTGGACACGGATGTTCAAAATGTCGACAGTGCTGTTTTGGAGACAAACATGTCTGAGGTTAATGAATCAATTGATGCAACGAAGGCTGGAGAAGTTGAGGTTTCGGAGCCAATTTCCAAATCAACTACGCGGATTCCATCTATTCACTTTTTGGGCAAGGATGGGTGGAAGGCTCGATTGGCAGCAACTGACACTGCGGCTCCAGCTGCCCCTACAGCATCTGCCACCACTGTATTGAAATCTGACAAACCAAACTCTCCTACATCAATCACACAAATACAGTACAAACCTATGGAAGGGCGTCCTCTGATTACCGAGGAGGAGATGGAGGCATTGGTTTTGGGAGGCGCTTTGGAAGCGCCGGATGTAAAAACTTTAATTTCAGAAGATGGATTGAAAGGCGTAGCATTCGTCGGTGGAAAGATCACGACGGCAGGTCCGAGAGGAGTCTGGTTAGCAGCATAGAAATGAGAGTTGTACAAATAACAGTTTAGGAAGTGTTCAATGAAACCTCTTGATTCTTTATACTGCATGTTTTAAGCCTCCAGAAGGATGTTGATCCAATCTCTTCACAATGTTTTTCAAGTCACTAACTATTATGTCCTTGTCAACCTTTTCTTCAACATCTAAACCTGTGGCGATTCTCACAACATCTTCCATCACTCCAACATTTCCCAATATGTCAACGTGCTCACCAGATCGAGGTCCACCCCTACCTGGATCTGTTAGAGATATCTCAGCATCGTGCATGCGTTCCCGAGTAAACACTTTGATCCCAGACGGATTGTGCTTACTTCTTGGCTCTGCAAATTTTTGGCACATGTATCCAAGAGATAGGAGTGGTACACTTCCATCGCCGTCAGAGAATCTTACACCGCTGGTTATATTCTGTACGTCGCTCTTTGCAGCAACATCAATGTAGTATGGAGACTCCGGGGGGTTGCCATCTGAAGCTGTTGTTCCGTTGCTGCAAGTTGCTTCTGTATCATCAATGCAAGTTTGATCTACATCCACGTCTTTCGCTGAGACTTTGTCACAAGACAGTTGATAAAAGTAAGATCTTTCTGTGGGAAGTCCAGTTCCGTAAAGACAGTACATTTTTAGTGAAGGCGCATGTGGTAGTGGTGACGCCACGGGATCATGCCAGTGTTTTCGCTTATTGGCAGAAGATCTGCGCTCTTTCCAACCTTGTTTTGAATCAAATGAAAAGATCGACTCAATTCTTGAACCATAACCTCCACCTGTTCTCACTAGATGATCTATCGTTTGTTTCATGCTCCATTTTTTGGAAGCCGGAATGTGTAGTTCTAGCTCTTCGTCAGTAAATTCATCGTCAATGGTCGCTTGCTCATCTGCGGGAGTGGTGTTATCGACAATGGAAGTCGGTGAAGTAGAAGTGCAAACCCCTTCAGTGCCGTTGTTCCACACAACTGCTGGAGTTGAGCCTGTGGTTTCTCCTAGATCTGCTCCACTACCCCACAGGGCGTCACCTCCTTTGGGCAGCATTCCGTACAAACTGCCCCAAGTGTTCCATAGATTCTTTCTTACTCTACGCCCAAAGAATTGTTCTAGTAAGTCACCAATTTGAGGCATCAGGACAGCAATGTCCTTTAACTCACCAGAGAGTAAAGCAGGGGATTGACTGGGAACTCCAAGCAGAGTACCAGCTATATTGACAAAACTGTGAACATGTCTCTCCAACCCAATCTTTCCCACCTCTCCACCGCCATGTTTCGCGTCTGTAACTACCCCACTGAGGGAAGTAATAAGTTAACAGTCCCACCCATACTGTGTGATACTAGTACAGCCTTCTCTCCACTTGTTTTGTGATGTGTTTCCAATTGCTGCTTTCAATTTTGAAAAGTATCCGTCGCGAGATTCGAGGGGGTACTCAGATCCTAACCGCCAATCGTAGCTCACACATACTCATTGAAGTTCCATCGTAGGGGCCTACGTCTGCCAGATTCTCAATCAATTTTAGGACAATACCCAATACGTCGCAATAAAATTGTTCGGCTGCTTCAAAAGCCTTGAGCACTTCCTAACGCGTATGCTGTCCGGTATCCAGGCCTGTTGGTGGATGCAGTTGCGAAGGCTCTTTGCCAGCTAATCACGATCTGCAAAGAACGTTCTTGCCATAGCATGCCACTGCCCCCAAATCTCTTTGGGGACGGAAGTTCTCCCTTCATACAACTGTCGCCCTCCCAAAGCGTCCAGTGCACTGGTGACAAAGCCTGGCACCAATCCACGGGAACAGGATGCTTCACTCTTGCGTTTTGCTTTTTTTTAAGCATGGTGTCCTACCCTTGACGCTTCCTCGAGAGCATGTTGTGTACCGTTGACTGCACGATCCCATAATGGCTGGAGATTGGCCAGCCAAGAAGTCATCCAAACACCCATCTGTAGTTGTCCCTTCGATAGTCTACCATTAGGCTTGGAACGTGGATTTGTCTGAACAGGTGAAAGCAGCCCTCTTACCGCCCACCATTGATACAAAATACTGCGCAGGTAAGTTTGAAAGCGACTTCTTTTGTAGGCGCATCCTTCTCATGGATGGCCGATAATTCGCTTGCGACAGATAGCATTGGCTGCGCGAGGCACTGGCCGAGGGCCGATACTCCCGTTGCTTCCCGCTCATCTGTGAGGCATGGCTTCCTTGAGGAGAGATTTGTTGCCTATTATTTATGGACGATGCTAGCCCAGCACCACTCTTGCAGCCGGCCGACCACCGACCACTGCAGTTTACGATTCAAAAGGAGGACAGACCAAAATGAGTCCCGTGAAAATTTCTCTCATTTATTATTTTTTTGAAGGGGGCAAAACAGTATTTGACCATGGTATTATTTCCGTAGTATGGATACTACACAGCCAAAATCCTGATCTTAGTGTACATCTCTTGATATGTTCCTCTAAGGACCCTCTTGAAGCAAATATCCAAAGATGTACACTAAGCTCCATAAAGCAGCCAAGTTAAAAGGATCCATACAGATAAGAGCTCCCTTCAGCTCAGGACCCTCAGCCCCACAGCATCCTATAAATAACAACCTATTGTAAGGTAATACATGCAATTTAGTTTATATTACACTCCTATCTTACTATATATAACGTTTGACTGCCCAATCAGTTGCTTGTTCTCAATATTTCATGCCCAAGACGAGTGAAAGGGGGTAAACATCTGCATGGAATTTTGCCGATTTTTTAAGTTGACGGAGTCTCCTGACATTATGCCCAATTCTGGCCACGACAACATTCCTCCAATCCATTCTTCTTACCATTAATGCCACGGTTCATCTGCGTTTATCAGCGAGAAGTCAGCCTAACCCCACATCATATTGATCATCATCCAAAAGTAACACGTCCGACCGGAACATGTTGGTGACTGATCCTGTCGTTATACCCACACCAAATCCATTGCAGATCACTCCTCCGCGTCATCGATTGTGTGTAAACCGATAGATGAAGCGTCTAGGATGCATTATATTGATATGTGGAAGACGCCATCGAATTGCAACACCAAATTACTGAACATTATCAACACTCAGATGAACCGTCGGTGTTGTGGATGTCGACCCGAGCGGAGTGTATTCATAGAAATCACACCGGAAGACCGGCCATAACAATTCTAGTTTACTCATAGGTGAAGTTGGCATCGATAAATGGCGTTCGATGGCTTTAATCTCTTCATATAACTCCGATCATATGGACCGCCGACACGATGATGAAGCCGGTGACGGGCAGTTGTCGGGGGCATAATATTGGTCACTTATCTCAGACTCAAATACAGCCATATTGTCAAATGCTGTTTATTAGACATAGTAGAAGTGCTAGGTTGTAAATTTAGAAACGATTGTCACCAAAATGGCGGTGATTTTGATAGGGCAGAATGGGAGCCGTCATGGTGGTAACCCCTAGCCTACCGCTAGCTTTGGTGAAGATGGCAAAAAACTTCTCGCTCGATTTTGTTCTGATCGCGTCTGGATTGATGTAGGAATTAATAGTAGAAGTTCCTACGTTAGCCAACATAACGGATTTTGCCGATTCTACACAAACCAACGAAAGTGCGACAACCCACATCGACACGACAGTCCACACAACAAGATTCTGCAAAAAGAGAACTTCCAAAAACATTCTGTATTGTGTCGCAGTCGTCATCTCCACATAGTCCCGCCAAATCGGACACAGAAGTAAAGTACGTGGTCGTGCGCCGATAACCACAAAGAGTTAGATAGATCACAAGTCAAGAAGGGTTGTTTTTATTAGAGTGGTCAAGATAGCAGCACAGTGATGATGATGACGATCATATCCGAATCTGTCTGTGTCGGCAACTTCTCGCCGCCCCTTTCAAAGCTTTTCATGGGTGGCCGCCCAAAAAACAGCGTTCAACTCGCCTCAAGGCCGTCCCTACAAGATCGGCGCCAAGGACACGAGGGGTGTCTATTGAACAAAACGATTTGTGGGTCGATTCTCTTCGCCAAGTTGTACCTGATGATATGGACATGGGCGACGTCGATTTGTGAGATTTGCACTGTGCTTACCCTGCTGACAGAGTTGGAGCAGAGGAAGAAGAGAAGCCACTCAACAAATGCAATTAAGTGGCGGAAAACAACTGAAAGGTATTGTTGAGTGCCGCCAAAAGGTGCCGGCGCCAAAGCTACTGCCAATGGTGGCGGGATAACGAAGTTGGTCCCCTTGTGGATTGCTGCTCCTCACGCAGATGTCATTAACAACTTATACACCCAAAGCTGTGATCAATAACAGCACAGAAGAGGAGAATATCGTATACTGATCGTGCATCTCAAATGATGATAAGGAGCTAATGAACAAGGCGAGCGTGGAACACGGATGTGACTTCTTCATGGTATGCCAAGAGGGAATTCAGAATATCGTTGCCGGGGCAACAAACGAAGTGAGAAGGGTAGGACTTTGCTCCGCGCTACTTTTTGCTTAACGAGATTCCAGTGGAGTGAGAAAAAGACTCAGATAAGAGAAGTCAGTCAGGCGCTTTACATCGGAGTAGTGACCAATAGAGAGTTCTTTAATCCTAGTTCTTGCCGGACCGACCTTATGGATTCCTCAACTTGCCACTAATCTTGCAAGCGTTTGTTGCGGCTTCTTTAAAGCCACTCCTTCCCTAAGAGTGTCCAGGACGGAACGATTGGTATTCAAGAGAGGACCCAGTATTGGCTAGTTTGACAGAGTATGACCTCCACTTGGAACGGAGTCCACTCATGAAGACAAAGGTTTACGAGAGAGGTGGTTAGTTTGCTTCCTTAAGTGTATCAATGCAGGAGGCAATGAAGCACTCATCTTTTGTGACGAAAGGAACGGAATCATGCTATGGTAGACAATAAAGCTAAAGAAAATGGCTAGCACAACACTTTACTTTCTACTAAAAATATATGAAAGTCCGGTACAATCAGAAGTACTCCAGTGTCGGGAAAAGCACCACTTTCTAAAGTAGACTGCAAAAAAATGATAGCGAGATGGGGAGTCTTCGAGTATTTAGCTACGCGGACCACGTAACTTGGTCTTGTCCCAATTGCAATTAGGAGGAATATAATTCCTACCGTAGAGAATGAGCGGCATGGCTAGGACCACTGATTCCAGAGGAGATTCCTCTTTGCTTCCGACAAAACGCTTTTGACGCCGTTTTTGCAACGTGTTTTGCCCAAAAAATACCTTATCTAGTACGCACAAGCCAGACATTAATCATTGCTGCCATAAAATAAAACACCAGCGGAAGTTTCACATCTAATCATCTTATTCAACTACTACAAATACCACAAAGATGAGCCGCGCAAAAGCTTTCACGGAGAAGAGGTAAGTGGAGAGAGCATCAGATGGTTAATGAATGAATGTCGGAATTCTTTTTCAGTACTTCTTCTTGGTTAGGGTGTGGTTCTGTCTATATACTTGGTTGAGCTCTTGGGTAGGCAACACGATACTTGGTAGATAGCAACATGGATTGAACCAGCTTTATGCAAGAGAAGGATCAAGAAGAACAGCAGGACATACTTCATTTATAGAATATAATATATGTTCCTTCAATGTTCTCAACATGTCATAATGACCTCATTATTCTCAGGAGGAAACAAGCCGAGATGGCTATCGAGCGCGAGCTTGGACACTGGTGGAGACAAAATTGATTTTGAGGGTTAAATTGCTCAAGACACGAAGGATTCAGCCATGGAAAAGGGGAAGAAGAGTTGTTGAGAAGAAGCTAAAAAAGAAGAGAAAAAAGCATTGCCAAAGCTAAACGCGATGCAAAGAAGAAGGCGAAGGGAAAGAAGGTGTTGTCCTTAGACGAGGTTGTATCCGTTTGTCCAAGCTTGAGGCATCCCATGTCAACGCGTGAACCTATGTCTACCAACACACATTCCCGCGCATCTCTCTTGTTAATCCTTCAACCCTTTCCCCTTTGACTTCTAGCACACCAAACGGTTCCTGTGATGTGCCATCGTCACATCAATCGTTTCCTCGCCCCCACGTCACATCCTCCTAGGTCGTGCAAGCCTTCAGTCCGTCTCCTGCACGCCACTTTCTATATAACTCTGTTGACTATGTATATGCGTCGCGCACCAACACATTGAGACTGCTCGCAGCTTATTTTTTATACAGACCTAGTCCGAAAGTTCTTAGTCAACAAGAAATTGTGTCAATACGACCAGCTCACAGGTATTGCATGCTAATTTACGCTGAGATTCACGTTAGGTCTTCTGGCAGTGTCTCTTGCTTACTGCTTTCACTACACGGTAAACACCAGCCCACTCTCTCGAGGCGACTGGAGCTATCATAATCGGAATCGCTCTTCGGGACGAGTACACTGTTCTTACATATCGTGACCTTTCCATTGGAAGTCGAAAAAGGAGTAAGTAGTGTTTTTTGGTTTTCTCCTCTTCTTTCACATCTTTCCTTACCCACTCCATTTCTTGGCATCTTCTGCACACTCACTCTCACTCGTCTACCAAACTTGTCAACCTTCATATTTACTCTCCTTACTTTTCTCACATGTGACCCACTCTCATACTCGACATTCCTTCTCGCCTATGCCCTTTGCTCCCCCCTCTATATCGTGTATGCCTCGTGCATACCACTACTTCTCTTTCACTCTCTTATCTCACTTCGTCTACTCTCTCTACTTCCCATCTCGTATTCATGCTTTATGTCTCATTCATTAATCCTGATTGAACATTTTTGCTCTCCTCCTCCGCTCGTTATTGTCTCTATTGAAAATGCGTACCTATCATCCCTCCACCCCGTCCGACTGGTATTGCCCGCCATTCGCTCTCTTCTCCTCTCGTCTTGCTTCATATTCTTATTGGGATCTCTGCTGGTTCTTCTTTGCAATTCCACACAACCATCGACCTCACTCTTTTGCAGTACAACTTCCGTTGAGATAGTGACTCTGAAGTTTTCTCCTCCTCCGGTTACCGCTACCGATCACCTTCCTCTCTGAGTCCTCTCTCTTCTTCCTCGCCCTCTGATCCACTTCACCATGACTCATCTCTCTTCACTTTCTTTCCCTCCTTCTCGTTCGCCACACTCTAGCGTACTACCGACCGGACACTATCTTTCTACTTCCTGCACCGTTTTCTAGTGTACTCCTACACCATTTTGCCGACTCAGTTCGTCTCATTCTGTGACACTCTCACGCACTGTGCGAGTAGCTCTCGCCTTCTCGTGCAGCGGGCGCGAGTGCGAGACCTATTCGTTATACTGACCTTCGTGTGCGCTTATGGCGCCCCTAATTCTCACCGCCGGGCTCTATCCTACTTCTACTTGCGTTCGACATCACATAGCCCTCTGACCTGATACCAGCTCCCACTCTTTCTACCTCCTACTTGTGTTCCATCTGCTCCATACCGTTAGTCATAATTAGATGTTAGCCCCCTCAAAACCCACATTCATGCGCAATAGCCCCCTTTCCGGCTCTCCGTCCCATATTCGGACCGGCCCCGCCCCCCTCCATATTTCGTGCGTGTGCCACCCCCGTTGGCCACCTCCCCCAGCTATTATCGCCATCACCCCTTCCTTTGTTCATCTGTCAGTTTCTGGAAAAGATTCATTCTTCCTTGCAAATCACAAGACTTCATGAATAGCGTGTGCACTCATATTGTGAGACTTGATATGACTTACAAGAAGCTACGGTACTACAGTGGAAACTATGATACATATGTCCAAACTAGGAGAGATCAAGACATGGTTCAAATGAGACAGTATGAGGCAGAACAGCGTGATATTTCAGAAATCAAGGATTTCATTGCCCGCTTCGGTCACGGTACTGTGAAGATGGTAAGGCAAGCACAAGCTCGTGAGAAGTTATTGGCAAAGAAGTTAGAAGAAGGCTTAACGAACAAACCCGAAGTGGATCCAGACTGGGATTGGACTTTTCCTGATGCTGGTCACCTGCCAGTTCCCGTTTTGGCAATTGAGAATGTAAGCTTTAATTACCCTGGAGGAAAAGAGCTCTACTCCAAGGTCGATTTTGGAGTCGACCTTCAGACACGTGTTGCTTTGGTGGGTCCGAACGGAGCGGGCAAGACTACTTTGGTCAAGCTCATGACTGGTGACTTGAATCCTACCAGGGGGCAAGTCAAGAGGAACCAGCATTTGAAGATCTCAAGATTTACACAACACTTTGAAGAAAAATTGGACCTCACCATGACTCCGCTGGACTTCTTCAAGCAAAAACTGATGCCAACGGAACCTATCGAGAAAATCAGACCTTTGTTGGGTAGGTATGGATGTACTGGAGATCAACAGCAGCAAGTCATGGGGCAATTGAGTGCTGGTCAGAAGGCTCGCATCGTCTTTGCTATTATTGCACATGAAAAGCCGCATCTTTTGCTTCTTGATGAACCTACGAACCCGCTTGACATGGAGTCTATTGATGCACTTGCGAGATGTCTCAACAAATTTAAAGGAGGAGTGCTGATGATTTCACACGACATGAGATTGATCTCTCAATGTGCTCAAGAAATCTACGTCTGTGATGAAAAGAAGGTGACCAAGTACAGAGGTGATATTATGGACTTCAAGCTGCACTCCAAGAAAGCGAACCAGAAGAAGTTGGAGCAGCACATGAACGGATAAGCTATGTTGATTTTTACGGGGTGCACTGTCGTCATAGAGGGGTAAATAAATATGTTAAATATAATGTGATCGTTGGATCAACAGTCAACAACCCATCTCAGCTGCGAAAAGCAACTCGTAGGTTATGCAGCAAGCAGTGGAGGCCTATTACTTGCTTCAAAGTACGATCCAGAATGTCGCTGCTTTACTTATTTTTAAGTAAAGGTACCATAGACATAATAAAAAATAGTTTGATTTTACAAGGAGAATCATTCAGGGTTATTTCGGCAACCGCTTACGCTTCCTTCTTCTTTGGAGTAGGCAGCTGAGATACGACAACGTAGAATATAACTGCAAGAATGTGACCAATGAAATAGTAGTTCTTCCAGTTGACAACGGCCCAATCAAAGGCAAGGAGTTGGAAAGGCTGAATCATGTACTGAACAAAAAGCGACGTAGTGATCATGCAAACAATACCGTAAGGGCTCCATTTCTTTCCGTTGCCAAAACGAGGTGAAAGCTTCTTCCTTCCAAGCCTTTCGCAGAACGAAATGAGAGGAACCGACATGAAGAAGAGGTAGTAGCCCGGGTAAAATCCATGCCAGAAAGCACTCATTCCATATGTTGCGAAGAGGGAGCCACCAGTGCGAATGTAGACATATCTCGCCAACCAATTAGCTGTCTTCTTATTCCAAGCTGCGCTCAATGTCTTGAGATTTGGAGCCGTCTCGAACTGAATAACGTCAATATTGTTGGATACTTCCCATCCCTTCGCTTCACCTTTCTCATCAAAGCCTTCAAATCCAGCATACCAAATGTTGTTTGCGCCTTCAGCATTCATCCAAGCGAAGTAATACTTGAATCGGATGAAGAAGAGAGCCAACCAGGAATAAGCATAACGTGCGTACATGGGTTTGGCAAGGGCTTCTTCATTGATAATAATAGGATCGGCGTTTTGAGGATCAGCTGGATTCAAGAGAGGATACATTCCACTTCCTGCAACGAAAATGCCAAGGCACAACAGACTACCAAGTAGAGGGCGCAATGTTGGCCAAACTTGACTGGGAATCTTGCCCTTAGGCTTGCCATTTGCATCATACAATCTTGATCCATCACAAGCATCAGCGTAAAATTTGTACTCAAAGGCAGGACCAGCGAGAACAGAAGCGAAGCAAAAGGTGTAGCCCAAGTATTCAATGATGCCAGGAAGAGATGTGACCGCTACGTCGGCACATTTCTTTGAGGCACGTTCCTCCCTTCCTTGTTTGATCACTTCTCCATCATACAGATTGTAGGCAAGCGAGTAAAGTTTCATTGTAAGCACCATTTGAGGTCCGGTGAAATCCATATCCCATCCGAGATAATTGATGTATTGACGGTGCAAATGTCCACCAGTGATGTACACCATCGCGAAAATGGGCACCAACGTTTTCGCAGTCTTGGCAGGGAAAACAAGGAAGATACCATACGCGATCAAGGAGCTGATGAGGTGGTGAATCCATTGCACTCCAATAGTAAACTGGAGCAAGAATGCACCAAGAATGAAGGAAAATAGATGCTTAACTTTTCCGTAAGGGAGCGCAAGCATGATCAAACCGAGTGGGTAGCAGATGAACATTCCAAGCAAGTATTCCAAAGTCTCAACATCTTGGCCGGTAGACTCAGATAGGCCCTCTACCGCTTCCTTGACAAAACCAGGGACTATTCGAGAGGGGAACAAATGATGCAATTGTAAGTTTAATGTGGCGACGACCAATTAAAAACAGACACAGAGAAGGTATTATGCCGACACTCACCCAATACTAATGTGGGAGTGAAGTAAGGTTCAAAAGAGTACGCATACTCGATGCCCCGCTCAATGCCTTTGCAGAGAAACTCTGGCAACACACGTTCCATTCCAGCCATGGTATTGCCGTGGTAGTTATGTAGTCGATTAGCAAAAGCTCTTCGGCTATGAGAGGTCAAGATTCATGGAGATGACACCCAGTTCATGAAAGTACGTGGCAGCCAAAACGCATAGATAAGTGATACTGTCTACCATAAGTACTGTACTGAGCGCTGTCAAACTACTTGGAAGGCAAGGCAAGGGCACTTGCTAATACTTGGGGCAAACTGACCTGCGTATCGACAACATCAATAACAGCATACGAAAGAAAATCACATTACGTTCTGAGAAAACCCATGCCATTAATGATACTTTTATGCTCCCTCCTCCTCTCTACTTTAACATACGACTCTGATTGGATTGATGTTGATGAGCTTATTTGTTTTTGAACCAACCTCTATCCCCATGAGCAACAGTCTTTTCAAACTTGTCATCAGCATCTCCCAACAAGTTCAACAACAAGGAGTCAGCATTCAAATAAATCTTGTTACCTGATCCTGCAACAATATCTGCAATATCCTTAGCGGCATCAATCCTTCTCAGTTTCATAAATCCAGGGTTCCTCTTGACAGCAGTACCAATTAATTCTGTACTCTCGGCTTCTCCGCGAGCCTTGGTAATAATCGTCTTTTTCTCTTGAATTGCCCCCAATACAATATATTTTGCTCTGGCTGCATCCTGTTGCGCAACCTGCTTGGCCTCAACAGCCTTGGCGTACTCTGGACTGAATGACAAGTGTGTAATTGCCACATCCTCTAGGACAACATTGAAACCCCTGGCACGAGCTGAGAGTTCTGTAGAGATGGATGCTGATACTTCGTCACGTTTCGTCAGCAGCTCATTGGCGTTGTATCTCGCCACACATGCCTTGGCACATTCGTTCATAAGACTGGGAAGAATACGTTCATCGTAATTTTTACCAAGGTGACGATAAAGCCAGACGAGTTGGTTGGGATCAGGTCGATGCAACACACGCACTCCAATAGTAACCATCTGCAAATCTTTTGATCCAGTCAGAGTCTGCAAATTCACCGGCCGCGTTCGGATATCATAAACTACTGGTCGCTCAAACCAGGGGATGTTAAAATTCAAACCTTCGCCATAAACAGTGTCCTTCATACCAATGATACGATTGAAGATAACGGCGCGATGACCTCCGTCTACGGTATAGACTGAATTGTAGGCTCCGTAGCCCATACCTCCTGCGACCATGAGGGCACTTGCAGCGCGGCCAGCTGCCTTGGCTGCTCCAGCACCGCGGCCTCCTCCGCCGCCACTGCCGCCTGCGCCTCCCTTGGGCAGGTTTTGTGCCATCTTTTGGAACGCATCTTTAAACTTTTGAGCCATCTTGATCGTCTATTTGTGGTTTTATTATGGCGATCTATTGCTATGTATGGTGCCTGAACGCAGGACTGCAGTATCTTTTTGATTTCAGAGAGATGATGGGCAAAAATGATGAGGCAGAAAAAAAGAAGAGAGTGGAGAGCGTTCGCAGGACAGACGCAAGGCAAATAAAATCTGCAACATGCAAAATCGATGTTACCATGGCATGCAAACCGGGGTAGTTTATCCTTGCAGATCTGCATCCAATGACTTCGTCGCCAACTTCATTCTCTCCTCAAGATGTTGCAAAACGGACATATTATGAAGCTCTTCATGTGTCATCAACAGCTACGCCAGATGAAATCAAAAAGGCCTACAGAGCATTAGTTGTGCGATGTCATCCAGACAAGCTTGCGACCTCGTCAAGTAGTTGTGATGTTAATGATACAAAAGCAAGCAGTGACAGCTCATTGGTGATATCGAAGGGACTAGCTGACATTGATCTTGATGATGATGATGAACAAGATGATAGTAATGATAATGTCGACTGCGTTGAAAAAGAACAATTGAAAACAATAGAACAAGAACAATCATTGCATACAAAAACAGAAGAGGAAATATCAAAAGCAGCAAAAGCCTTTCACGAGATACATACAGCCTACGAGTGCTTGCGAGATCCAAAGAAACGCATGCAATATGATCAAAGCCTTAGTCGAGACGTAGAGAGGAAAGAATGGAAGAAGAAAGGTGCAACAGAAGTGAACTTGTCAGATTTGGAATCAGATATGTGTTGTGTTGTAAATGAAGACGATGATGACAGCTGCGGCAGTGGCAGTGATGATCAATTGCAACGTGTGTATTTTTATGACTGTCGATGTGGAGACACCTTTGAAATATTTGAAGAGGAGTTACTGGAAGCAACGTCTAGTGAACGTGTGTGGCAGTGCGAGAGTTGCAGCTTGGGCATTAGAATAGTCGTCGACGTCGATATAGCAAGATGACATCACATATCATTGGCAGCTTTACATTAGAGAATTAAGCCGTGCAATATCTATGACTGTATCCAAAATAACACAAGTTAACGGCTAAAGATTGTCATCAATCTTTCCCAAACTATCTGCACCTATCTATCATTACATTGTCTGCTCCCATTAAAATACTACTCCCACACCACCGATCTCCTTGTACTCCCTGCTTAGTATCGATGAAAATTCAGGCCAAGCCTTTGCTTTGAAGACCTCTTCATTTGTCATCACTTTCCCCGTCTTGACAGGAATCCCATCGTTATCCAACACCAACTCTCCCAATAAAGGCGTCTTGCCATCTAAAGCTGTACCACGAAGCATGCTGCCCAAATTATTGCTAGGTACCAAGAAATGTTTGAATGCGTACATGCCCTCTTTATCAACGATGCTGTAACCCGTATGCACTGGGAATCTCAAATGAGGATAACGGGGGGTGAAGAAGGGCATGCCCTCTCCAAAGTCGAAAATGCGTATTTCAGGAACAACCCCTTCAGTGAGATTAACATAATTGACATCATCGCCTGCTTCTTGGGTGAAGAGGACATTGGCATTTGTAAGTTCGAGGGCCTTGGCGAGGGCGGCCTTAGCTTTGTCTGGGCTGGACTTGGCAAGTGCGGGGTTTGGATCAAGATGGTAGAGAAGGAAACCAGCTTTTGAACAAGCAAATTGGAGAATGTGCTGTGAAGGAGTTTGAAGAAATTTATTGTGAGCAAATAAGATGTGTGGGCTCAGATTCATCATACCGAATCGAACTTGACAAGATGTGTATTTGTTTGGACAAATGATAATCATTGCAATTGCGATTCCCCACATTCGTAGCGCCCTATCGAACATGTAGATGCCCTACGTGCCCAAAAACTCAATGCTCTCATGTTAAGATTTATTTTCATCTTAATCGACGAAGTGCATCCGTTATCAATGAACAAAGACTCACCTGCTCAGCCAAATGCATCGGAAGCCATGATAAAACGACATCACCCGGCTGCAACCCTGAATCCACCAATCCACACGCCAACGCATCCGCATAGTAGTTGACATGCTTCAACGTCCACTTGACATTTTTGTGCTCATAACGGATGATTTCTTGGTGAGGATGATCCGATGCCAATCGAGCGAGGGCATCGCCAGCACTGATGGTTGCCATTGCTCGTCGGCTCATCACGTGTGTTGATGTGCCATTGTTGGGGAGGCTGGAAGATGAGGAGAGGGGGGCGAGAGAGCGCAAGCCGATGCTAGCTGTAGAGGCCGCTCGTGTTGTTGTATGGTGTTGGGTGGTTTTGGAGGCGGCTTGGAGGACAAGCCTCCGGAGAACGGTAGCGGACGTCGTCATGGTTGAGGCTTTTTTAGAGAGGAGTTGGATTGAGGTTGGAGGTTTTTGTCGCCGACTAAATAACTGCGGCGGGCATTAATTTTTAATTTCATTTTCTCACGCCGCTTCCTCCGCTTTTCCGTCACCCACTCATTCGATTCATTCTCATCAAAGAGCGAGCCGTTGCGTGTGTAGCATTGTTGCTCCTGTATCTTCATTGGCAGCATCCGTTCAAAATATCACTATGGGGGTCCCTGCCGGTCCCAAGCTTGACTTTGTTGGGGCGTCTGAGGTGCGTGAGCAAGAGAGATCAAAGTCGTCAAACCATCGGCAATTCGCACATCTTATGTGTGTGCTTGATGTGCCAAATGCATTTATTTTCTCTCTCCGCTGACGAAACCAAAAAGGAAAATTGATCTGCAACTTCATCGTTGTGAAGACACCACTTTTTAGCTAGATAGTATCCGAGGAGAGCGGTTCATTTGTGTATGTGTCTTCTGAGGATTACCTATTCGCTCAACTAACGTATCACATTTTTTATGCATTTCCCTTCCATTTCATTAGACAATCATCACTGTTTCCTTCAACCCATTGAACTCGCACGATCAATATGTTCTTCAATGGAAGGAATATCATCAGGTGCGTACCTATACTATGATGAATCCTATTTGAATTTGTATTGTTTTGGATCATTTCTTACTAATAACAACACATCAACATTTATGCCAAAATCTTCGATTTTGTGTTCTCCTCCACAACGCGTCCATTCAATAATATGTAGAAATGGGAGACTGATGGTCAGAGTAAAAAGATGAACTCTACTGAAATGACAAAAACTGGAAACGGCAAAATACAAACCAACATAGAAGGCTTGAATCCTGGAGCGACTTACACAGTGAGATTGAGAGTATTGGCTGAGGAAAGTTCATCTGAGGCTGGAAAGGCCAGCCCAGAGTTAATTATTGACACTGAGGCCGTTAGTTGTACACCCAAGCCATCGTGTATAATTCTGTGATTTGTCGTTGGAAGTTGTTATTATTTGTGCTTGTTTAGATGAGTTTATGTGTGAAGCTGAAGTGTTAAAAGAGTAGCCATATCACTGCTTGTTTGCGTGAGATGTGAAATGTCCGCAAAACAACGATAGTGTATATCGATATCGAAGAAAGTAAAGTGGTTAAACAGTAAAATTCACTTTCTATTATATTGTAAGTAAGTCACTAATTCTATCACTGAAAACAACACATATACGGAGCAGTTAAATTGGTCCAGCGATGAGCACTTAATCGAAGCTCATCGTGGGGGCACCTGCTCTCTCTCCTGTAAGAGTCATCCATCCGTCCGTAGGAGGCAATAAAAGGCTCCCATTTGGAGCAGCGAGGTACATACCAGAGCCTTGCTCTGAATCTATCCACCAGTGCGAGTCGTTGCAATTAAAGTAGATGAAGCATCCTTGTTTGTTCTCGAACCAAGGCGTAACTCCGGTCGTAAGGTCATCCCACAATGGTCTTGGTGCAAATCCACCTGCCTTGCCACAAGCTCTTATGAAGCCTTTAGGGATAGTCTTCGGATCACGTGGTGAGTACAGAGTATTCAAGCCACGAGCAGATGCATGAGACAGTCGAATGTCAGGAACATTGAGATGCAGTTCTTTATCATTGATTGGGAGTGATTGAGTGGGCGTGCTTTCGACTGCAGGATTCACCCGACTAAGAACCATGCTGACAATCGAGAATGAAGATACCACGGATGTCATTGACGCCAACAACAAGAGAGTGAAGAAGCCACCATTACATTTCACCATCGTAAAGAGATAATGCTCTGTTTGCTGCTCGAATACTTGGAGGATGCTCTATCGCCTGCTGCACCACAACCCAATGATTACTTGCCATCAGCAGTGTTATGTCACTGCTGTTGAAGCAGAGTTCTTACCGCAGGCAGAGGGGTTGGATAAGATAGGAAGTGCTGCCAACGCCTGCTTGGTGGCAGCAGATGTTCGTCAGGCAGGTGGGGAGGAGGACGTGGTCGGCCGAGTGCCGCGTAACTACAAAATGAGATATCTGTCTTCTTGAACTGTCACTTCTGCCTGCTTCATCCTCTCAGCTCTCAGCAGCTCGGTCAGCTTCTCCTCTTCGGTAAGTACTTTATGCCATGTCTGGCAGAGACTCCATCAGCAAAGAAGTAGGGCGTTAATAGTCAATAGCAATATAAAATTGTATGATAAGGCGAATGTCAATCTTTTTCTGGAACTTCTTAATACATAGTCGCTCTTTCTTGATAATGACCGTAGCCGATGAGCAGACACTTTGAGAGTTGTATTGTAGGACTCACTGAGCTCTTGAGCACTTCAATTTTTGTCCTGCTGCTTTTTCCTTGATGGACGTAGAGAGAGATCCATCTTCAACCTTCGCAAAATATCCGAGGAGAAGTCATCATCATCTTTGAGAAGAGTGAAACAGAGCATTTTGACAATATTTCGAAGGCAAAGAAGGGACAGAAAGGAAAGAAATAAACTCACCCAAGAGCATCGTGGCAATGTTTCGAAGGGAAAGAAATAAACTCACCCAAGAGCATCGTGGCAATATTTCGAAGGGAAAGAAGGGAAAGCGAAAGTAGAATGTAAAATTTGTATCACTTATGGTAGCAATTATATTAGCTTCATGTCAATCTAGGCCATCGAGGATTTGCTCGCACTCGCAGTGGTGGCGGCTGGCTTTTCCGTCTCCATGAAACTTGCTTTCTGCTCAAAGCAAAGGCAACGCAAAAGCATGGAAAATCCGAGGAAGAGAGATACAAACACCAAGGAAACAGTTAGAATGAATGTGTTGCCACTCTTGGTGTATGACCTAGCGTAAGCAGCTAGGAGATCAATTTCAGTTGTGGATGCGTGGATTGTCGACTCCTCGACCCAAAAGTTCGGCAGAATCTTTCCTCCCACGACGCTCGGCGTGAGCAAGTTTGCTGCAGAGCATGGGTAGGTGAAGTTATTCAAGCCGAGCGTTGATAGATCGTTCCTGTCGGCAGCAGCTAAATCGTTGAAGAAAGCCGAGCCAGTATCTGAATAGCACGAGTATTGGGTCTGAGAGTTCATGCCCAGCTTGCATTTGTCGTTGGTAGAGGGATCGCATTCCCAAATGGAATAGCTCGTTCCGAACCGCATCCTTTGGCGTGCACCCAAGCCTGAGGCGACCTCGATATCAACGTGAGAGAGCAGTGCGTTACTCTGTGAATCCACGACAGCCTTGTCGACGAGCTGGTAATTGGAATCGGTTGCATCTGGGTTGAAAGCACCAGGGTCGGATTTCGTCAATGATCGGTAGATTTTGATACCATTGCCATCCGCTCGCTCGACATACGAGTTATCTTGCTGAGTGTACAGTACCTCGTCGCCACCAACAAAGAGAGGTTGGTGAAGGTACTCTGGACGGCCATTGATTGAGGGCCCACTCACATGTCCGACTGGTTGCAAGCCATCAAATGGCAAGCCAGCTCCATCAGTCTCGTTAGTGGCATGGAAGGTTGTGGCAGCAGGTGTCAAACGTGCGCTGACAATGCAAGTGTCGGTTCCGCACACCTTGTTGCGAACAAAGTTTTCCCTCACTCCTTCAAAGTGGAAATCGATCGACTTCTTAGCACTTGGAACGTAGACCGGGTGGGCAATATCAATTGGGAATCCATCACTGATTTGGCTAGTCCCAACCTTCGTAGTGACTCCCTTGGGTTTGAAGAAACTTGCCAGATCCGCCAGATACTGGAGTGGAAAATACCGTGGATGAGCTGTCAGTCACATCAACTTGACGGATTCGATCGTTCCCAGTATGATAGTACGTGACGTGCGAAGTGCTTCCGTCATGAGATTCGTATGCTCCAAACATGTCATGTTCGTCAAGTCCTACTTCATTTGCCGGGCACATGAATTCAGATGATGCGTTGGCTGCCTCCTTGTCGATCCAAGCTTGCAAGGCTGAACCCAAATCGATAGCGTTGGCAATTGACATGTCCATACCGGCGTAATTTGGATCAGCAATGCCAGCAACTTCGTAGAGGCATCCTTCTCCTCGTAGACTTTCTCCATTGTTGCTTCCACCGGCCAAGCAGCATCCTTGACTTGACCACTCGTCGCTCCCATTGGCACAAACACACGCTTCGTATCCAACAGCACTGGGATCTTGTGAGAGAACAGTGTTAATGGCAGCGCACTTGCCCACAGTTTCGTAGGTTGACGTGTATGGCATGCAATCAATTCCACCGAGCTTGATCTTATCAACGTCGCTCAATTCATGTCGCTCGGGGGCGTGACCGGAACAATCTCCTCCTTCTGCGAGGCACGTGGCGAAACAGACGGATCCCACATCACTCGTGTACTGGGCAACGTCTCCGAGTTTGAACGAAAGATCGCTGTCCATTTGGCCAGTGAGCATGCGCTTCGAAAGCTCAACGGAGCTCAAACCTGACGATAGTGATTTCTTGGCCTGATCCATCTGAGCTTGAAAGGCAACCTTGCCGAGAAAAGCGGATGGGTATCCAAACAATAAGTCATTCACGGAGTGCTCTTGAATGAGAGCAGTGTAGAAATTTCCACTGGCCAAGTCCCCTGATCCATCGTACTTCTTCTCTCCCGCAGACTTGACGGCGATGCCACCATCCTGAGAAGCCAAAAGACTCAAAGTCGACATGGTGTTGCTCTCATCGTCAAAGAATGAATTGCAATTCTTGTAAGCAGGAGGCACTCCAGTGTTGCGGGAAGTGGCCAACTTGTAATCGCTATCCATCATGCAACAAGCGCAAGTGCTGGCAGATGAGTCTCCAAGCTGTGAGTCAGAGCATTGTGACTCTCCAGCAACGCCAATATTCGCAATCTGGTCAGCTGTGCATTCCAAAGAGAGAATCAAGTTGACTTCATCGTTGAATGTTCCCAAAAGAGAAAGGTAATCAGGAGAGTAATTCACGACGCTGTCCGACATGGAAAGATGAGATGCTAGCGCTCGTTTGGTCTCTGGAAGAGTCACCTTGCTATCAGAGAAGGCGAGGCTGAGATCGTCATTGCGTTGCAAATTCGTCGTCGCTTTGATATCCTTGTCGAGAACAAGGTAGGCATTCGCAGTGCTGTACTCGAGATTGCCCTTTGGATCTGGATTGGCGTCTCCGGTCAAAGCGCTTGGTTTCTGATCAACGTTGTATGCAACAGAATGTTTCCTCAATGCGTACGGCCCTTGCTCAACAAGAATTGCATCGCTGCCACCGAGGTATTCTTTTGGATTGTGCAAACTGTAAAAGTTGTACTTGAGATCGGTGGGGGCTTTCTCGACAAGGTTGACGGACGTTAGCTTCTTCAATGTTGGACTATCGTCAGCGCAAGTATTGTACATGGAACCACGGCCTCCTCCGATGAGGGTGACGAACATTTCCCTTCGTGTCGCCAAGGACACGCTTGGAGAAGACTTGTTGGACGGCCACGTAGCATCCTGCCAAAATTACCAAACCCACCCCCTTCGATGAGAGAAGAATGAGAGAAGAAGTAAATTCGAATCGATTAGAATGAATTCAACTGAAAGAAGAGAAAGACGAGATTGTCTTGACGAAGAAACTTACTCGGATGATCTTTGAATTGACCATTTTAACAGTTGATTCGGACAATGATTTGGATTCGGGTGTCTAGGAGAAGATCGCAAGGACAGGACAAGGAGGGTCTCTCTTTCAGTTGCTTCGAAGAATGATGATTCGGTCTCGAGAAGATCGGAGGGAAAAGAAATGAGCCGATGGATTAAATTTTGACCTCAGTCGCGCACTTTTCAAAAATCAGAGCCTCAAAAAAATCACCATCTCTCTGTAGAAAAACCATCTCTACTCCTGTCCGTGCTACTACTCCACGTCACGCTGATTGCTTCGAATAGATGCAGTTCCTGTGGCCTGGCGACAGCTTCCAAAGCGAGAACGGTCACTGACTTTGGCAATGCGGCTACCAAATTGAATCGCTCTCTTGACAAGAGTCGAGCACGAGTGGACACCAATCATTCTCGCCACTTCTCTGAGTAAAAGCTTATCCCCTACACCAGGAGCCTCGGTCATGCCACATTTTCTATCAACAGGCAATCTTTCCAGATATGCCACGACATCTTCGTCCAGAAAAGGAAATCGAGCCTCCTTGCCGTGGTCGGACAGGCAGCGATCGTCCCTTCCTAAAATTTCGTGTCCATAACCTACCCACTTCCATCTTTAGTTCACTTTGAAGTGCATCGTATCCTCCACGTTGATACGTTGTCCTGTGCCTACCATAACCTGCTAATTGTTCATCGGCCCTACACCAGATATGAGAATCTTTGCACTTGATGTAATAGTATTCTTGTCGCTACACGGTCGATCAATCGTCATGCTTTGTTTCTTCATCTTTGTTGACGTTTTTGCTTCACCCCCTTTTGCTTTTCCATCTTGCTTATGATTGTGAGTTGGACACAGCCTTGCGCTTTTACCCAAAAAACGAGCTGATTGGCCCTTGAAACTTGCCACAGCAGAACTTGCACGAATGAAAGATACATCCAGATTGAGAACGGCGAGAGCAACCCTGACGAATGCATGTTTGTGCATGTTGTTTTGATGATGAGGCTCTATTTCTATCCTTTTTGTCGTCACCATCATGTCTAGCAAAACGTAACAGTGGCTGATGTGAAGATGCTGCTGAAGCTTCGTTGTCCATAGAAACTTCGTCAATATTTAGCTCTCTTTGTACATCTTCTACCTCCTTTGAGCCGAGAGTCTCCCCTTCCCACGAGCATGCGAACCAAAATGCAGTGGCTATGTTGAAATCCATTGTTGATTCGAGTGGACAGATCAGTCTACGAATGCGACTTCTCGTGATCCAATACCTCGCGATACTTCACGTCGACCGCAACAAATCTCCATGTTCGTTCTGGGAACCGAGCTAGCATTTCGTTGTAGGATAGTATAGCAGCTAGTCGGTCAGGAGACTGGGTCAGCGAGCCCTGACTATTGCGATCGACGCTATCGTTGAAAAATGATACATTAATCAGATCTATTGGTTGTGTTGGAGGGACGTGACGGTGACTTAGTGCAGCAAGAACTACGGAGTCTATTCCGCCAGAAAATAGCACGGCTACAGACGCGTCATCTGTGTTAGAGTGAGATGAAGGTGCATGAGCTACCCGACGTTCTACAGCTCGATCTAAAAGCTGCATAAAATCTATTGTGTCGGTTGTTTGTTTTGATAATTCAATCACCTGTGGTATTTTTCTGTTGATAACTCGGGGGATTGGTTCACTCGCTACATCTCCCGTTTGTAGGTCCATTCTGTAAACAATAGATGGCGGTATTTCAACCCATTCTTGCGCACCTTCGCTATCCACTCGTGTAGTAAGAGTAGAGTCTGATATATTTACTGCCACAGATGACAAGAGAACTGCGCCGTCAATTGATTTATTGATTAGTAATGAGCGTCTCCCCAGTGGATCTCTTCCATAATAAACACACGGAGGTGAATTGGGTGATTTAGATGGAACAAACAGGATGAATGCATACTCTCCATGTATTTTACTCATAAGATCAGAGATGAATTTGAGATGGGCATTATTATTGTCTGCTGCATCATTATTTTTGTTGAGTGCATCTTGTAGCATATTTGCAACCAAGTCAGTGTCTGAAGTTATGACTGATTCTTCATTTCCTATTGCTGTTAGCTCGATCATATTATCTCGTTCACTACTCGCTGATTCTTCCACATCCGAATTATTGTATGAATAACACTCTCCATTCCAGCAGAAAGCACAATTGTTGTTAAGTAACATTGGTTGTGGTGTAGGTAACTCCCCGCGCATGTGAAGCACACTTGCATGAAGTGTGAGGTTGCCATTATCATCATCGCATCCGAAGCAACGTTCCTTTCCGCATGGTACATCAGGACCTCTACTCGATAGAGTTTCAGATAGCTGCTGGTTCAACTGAGAAATAAGAGTGCTGTTTAATTTGTCTCCGCTGCCAGGAAGCGACAGCAATAGACCGATGCCACACATCTTCTTGCTTACAGTGGCTGATGGCGGCTGATGATGTGCTCATGATGCATCTTTTCTCATGGATGCATCACGACATTGTGTTTTTCCTGGGGGCTAAAATATACTTTTCATTGTCTGGTAGCTCCTATTTTGATTGAGCAAGCCACATACACAAGCAGCGCAAGCAGGCCACAAGCAACCATGAACTTGGTAATTAGGATCGCTGCTGCTATTCTTAGCGTCCCTCCTGATGTCATTGCCCCCATTGTGCCGATGATGGCACCATCTCCTCGAAACAGCTTAGAAGTCCAACTACGAAATGAAGTGAACACAGTGCTGTCTGGTAGATGCTCTGCTGCTGATGCAGGTGCACCGCTCTTTGCAATCTCGAGTGAAGAGGCTAACTTTGTTGATTGTAATAGCGGTTTACCGGGAGTTGCGGATGTATACAAAAGTGATGACAATGAAAATTTAGCTTCAACGTATGGCGAAATAACAATGCTAGGAGCACGTCAACTATTCTATCACATGAGTCTTACAACTCAAAAATCAGAATCAAACAACCATCAAGACTTTCACTTTTATGATTTGGGTTCAGGCGGTGGAAGACTTGTGATTCAATCTTATCTAGAACTTCCTTCTGTATCAACTTCTGTTGGCATTGAACTGTCCCCTTCGCGTCATGAAATTGCCAGTCAAACTTACAATTACTTACAAGAGAATGGTGATATAAAGAGAATACGCAACTTGGCTCGACGGGCTTGGGGAAAAGACAAAGAAGATACAGATGATTCTGGGATAGAACTATACGAAGGAGACTTATTCAAGTTGGATATCTCCAAAGCAACGCACATCTACGCATCGTCCTTGTGTTTCAGTGAGCAGATGCTGGAAATGCTTGTAAAGAAGATTGAATTGGAAGCAACTTCTTTGCAAGTGATTGCATCCTTGAGAAAGTTGCCACTGAAAGAGAGCAATAACAAAGCATTAGTCAAGATTGGTAGAAATCCCTGGCAGGAGTGGATAGAAATGTCTTGGTCAAAAGAGGGAGTGAGTGTGTACCTCTACACAGTCGAAAAAATATAAAGTGCTCTCTACTAATCACCGCTATGGAAATACAGTATTAACGTTGTCCGCTTTGGAATTTACTCTTCAATTCAGTCGATGCTCCACCTAGCACCATCTGCAATGCATTCTTGTCGACTCTTCTGCCGTCGTCTAAATTCTTGTCCCGATTCCATTTCCAATCTTCCGCTGTTTTGTCTTGTTGTTGCTTGGCCTTGCTTTGTCTGTGAGCATCTAGTAAAGATGGTCCCCTGGATTCCTGGTATGCTTGTTGAATTGCATGTACTTCTGCCAGAACTTCAGGATTTATTGGCTCAGCAGGAGCGGTATCACGTTTGCTCTTTGAATTTTTGAATTTGCGGCCTCTGAAATCGGACTTTGAAATACCCTTCAAGAAATCGTGCTCGCCTGGTACCATCATCCATTCTTCTCGGCCGCCTTCCTCTACACCTGTTGAAGCAGTGCGTTGATTAGTTTGTTGTCGTTTACGTTTTGCGGCCTTTGCGGCTGCCATTGTTCCCAGAGGAGCCGGGCCGTCATCCTCGTCACTACTTTCAGCAGCATGAGTTTCTGCTACATTCTTCGACGTTGTCGCCCATGATTTTGGAGCACATTCCGCCCCATTACTACTTCGATATCGGCACACACGCAACACTTCTTTGAGCTTTGAAGCAATTGCGTCTCTGATACAATGATCAGGAAGTGCATATCCCATTACTGTTTCCTCCGTATCATCAGGATTAGGTGCACTTTTGTCTTCGTCCTCTTCATCCTCGTCTTCTATTTCTACCAGCTCTAATCCTACCAGTTGAAATAATTGCGACAATGATGCTTTCAGCTTTGTATTTTCAATGCCATCGAGCTGGATGCTCTCTCCATCTAATATGACATCGCAAATTCCTTGTAACTCGCCTGCCAAAGAAGATGATGCTGGAGTGTCGTTACCGTTGGGACGATCAAATCGATCTAAAAGTTGAGATGTCATTCGCTCGATCCGTTTCTTCTGTTTGATATCCTCCTCATTCGGGGCTTCGTTTATCTCCCCTGTATTGTTGGTTGAAGAAGCTTGTTTCATTTGACTCTGCTGATCTGTATGTTGCTGTTGCATATGTAGTAGTTGTAGTTGTTGCTGTTGCGCCTTTTCATATTCTTGAACAGAGTCTAAGTTCACTGCAACTCCGTTCAACAATGCACGAGTCAGGCGCAGCAAAGCTAAATCGTCTCCATTTTGTGTACCACTATTTGCCCTTGGGGCATTTCCCCATTTCCACGCCCCATTTGATAGCGCCATACCATGAACACGCAACGATTGGAAAACTCCATCTAGAAGTCCTGCAAGATTTCTGTCTGGCATATGCGATAAATTGTACTCTGTGCCACGGCCCAGCTGAATAAAAAGTAGAGGAATGCCACCTTCATCGATTGAAGCCATTGAGGGGTACAGTCTGAAGAGTTTTGTGAGAGCATTTGCCAGCTCATGAGCTCCAGGTGGAGCTGTAGGTATTGGGTCAGCATTGGACGCAGACGGTGATCTTCTGCTTGGGCTACGACTGCTATCACGATTTCTTCTCTTTCTTTTGTGTTTAAGGTGGTGTTTGTCCTTTTTTCTTTTGTGGTGCTTCTTCTTCGAATCTTTACTGCGTTTGCGCTTTTTCGACGAATGATACCGCAGATCACTCCTAGAAGATGCAGATGAATTCGAAGACATGGAAGAGTGGCTTTCATATTCGTCTTCACTTTCGTAACGGCGTCTGTGTCTACTCTTTTTATGTTTGTGTTCCTTCCTTTTCCTCTTATCACTTTTGCTCCTGCTTCGGTGGTGATTATCACGCCCGGCGCTTCTGCTTCTACTACGGCGATGATAATCATCCATCTTGGGCTAATGATAAGATCTTCAAAACTGACAGAATAGTGACCACATAAGTATGCTGCCTCCGCTCCTCAGTAGGTCTTCACTCTTCACTTCGAAGGCGATTGCGATGGCATGGTTGCACAAACACAAACAACTATCGACAAAGTGTCGAGAAACTTAGAATAAGGTTAATGTATGCTGTTTCATTGCCAAAGTTTTACGCAGAGATGGTCTAGTTGGTTATGACGCGTCCTTCACACGGATGAGGTCCCGGGTTCGACTCCCGGTCTTTGTATCTCCTTTTGGGGACAAGGTCTTTTCCTCACGCAAAGTCCACCCCCACCCTCTTAAGCGGGGTGAGGCTGAGGCAAGATTTTGGCTCCTTTTTTGCTCTTCTTTTCCACCAATGAACTTATACTATTGCTGTGTCTACTTCAAACTGCGCTTGTACCAAAGTCAATAGTACCTCGTAGGTGACCTGATGTCCAATTTGAATTTGAGCTTGCCCACCGCTCTAACACTGTCAATATGAGCACACAAGACTGGTGCTGATGGTCATTATGATTGTTTACGATAAAAGAAGATCATTCCCACTGCCATAGCTTTTGCTTGTCAAATTTTTGGTAGAAACTAGAGAGGTAAAGCATGGTGTCCCTTTGATAGAGACTAACATGGTAAAAGAGGCAGTATCTTGGATCTTTCGAGATTTGGGGCCGGGCAAAGCACTTCTACTTTCCAGAGAGCCAACGAGAGAGCTATGGAAATGGCAAGGTAGAATGCATGCCCTCTTTCTCTTATTCCTGCGGCGCTAAGTACAATAACAGGGCAGGACAAAGGACAAGGTGGGACAGGTAATTCTCCGCACGGTCAGAATTTGGAATTCCTACGTGAACGTACATACTACCCATAATTCTACCTATCTGCCATTCCAACCTGGCTCTCGCTCGGCTCTCGGCTCACACAATGATGCCAAAATGCCGTCCTACAGAATTTGACAACCTACAGCCACCAATCCAATGGGATTTATTTCACGACAACTATATTGTGCGCCATTAAGTACCATCGGGAAATTTTGTCAGCACCATCTCTAGTCTAAAATATACGTGCATAAGTATCAATCATTTTGTGCATCGATTGAATTAATGATGTCGTCGGCTTCAAATAATAACCACAGTGGTGGTAATTTTACGGTGGAAGGTAACGATGTCCTATCAGCTACTGAATACTCCAAGGACCGCCAAGCTAAGGCATTGGATGATATTATCAGGGCTACTCAACATCTGACAGAAAGAGAGAGGCAAGCTGTCTTTCAATTAGCACAAAACCCGAATATGTTTTGTCCTGACATTCGGCCCACACCTACCAACAATAATACTCTTCCTAATCTAGGCAGTAACCCCAACGCCACAAATGTGATGCAAGGGGTTGTTGCACGTCTATCTGGCTTCAATGATAGGGATAAAGTCAAGTACCATGGATTAATTGAAAACATGGGTGGAAGTTTTAAACATGAGCTAGGGGCTGATGTCACATTTGATCATTTCACCAGAAGAGGTTCATGCATCTGCTGCATATTCGTTTTTGAAGAGGAAAATTGATGATGATCACGTTAGCCAGGTGGAAAAGGAGTGGGCAACACGTGTGAAAATTGTCACACCAGAGTGGGTGCTTGCATGCTGGACATCCAATCAGCACGTTGAGGAGACACAATACTTGGCGGTTCCACCATCAAACTCTTTAGGTGAGGATTACCGTTTAAACATATCTGAACAAATGCTTTCATGTATACTCATTGCCATTGCCATCATCAATTTGAAGCAACAGAGACACACATCCAGTCATCACCTAATCCTTCAATGACTACTAACTCCATTGATCCAACTACTCCATCTCCAATGACTACTGACACCAGCCAACTTGACAAAGTATTGCGTGAGTTTCCTGAACAGTATCCAAATGGGAATACCACCTTATACATCAAAAAGGTTGATGGTGATTCTTCTGCGAAGAAGCCAGTCATTGGCTGGGCCAAGCAATGTTCCAAGAAAGTACATCGCTGTCTTGGGTGCTATGTATGCCCGCACTTTAATGAGGGGTGTTGCTACCGACATCGCCCACAAGTTCCACGTCGCGGAAAATCCTCAAGCAATGGCATACCACTGCCAAAGAGAGACCAACAATGTTGGATGCACAAGGATGCAGAACTTGTTTTGGTAAAGTGCGAGTGCAAGTGGGAAATAATGGATCACAGTGAAATATTGTGGAAAGTGATTCATACCGGTGTCCACAATCATCCAGCACCACCTCCTATCGGAAAAACTCACAAAGCCAAGGAGAAAATGAGTGAAATCATCCGCCACAATCGTCATCATCGCCATTGTAACAACTTGTCAGGAGAAGAATAATCAATGAAAAAAACTAGGAAAGCATCAGCTCATTTGAGGACCTCAGTTATTAGGGCTGCTGCTAGGGATTGTGTGTAACGCTGATTGTCGACAGTTTTCAATAAATATGAAGCTGAAAAACTGTATATAATATGTATATTGAAGTCACTTTGTAGCCACACATCGTGATGTCTCGACAATTCGTATGGCGAGAACAAAATTGAGATTCCATATGTGCTCATCAATAATATCATTTAGTTACGTGTGAAGCAGAGAAGAGAAGCTGTCTTGTAGGTTGAGATTTTGAGATTGGGCACTCAATCAGAATCAGATCAATCCTTGAGCTTGAGCTCGAGACGGGAAGCTTTTCGTGAAGGTGAAGTAATTTTTGTAGAAGAAATAAGTGCGACAGGATGACAGCTGAAGCTGTCATAGTAATACTTACTAGAGAGAACTAGAGTCTCTTATTGTAGAGAGTGGTTTCTTCCTTTCGCTTTTGTTAATGAAGCCGTAAAGGGTCGGTCGCCCTAGCCCTAGCAATTAGTCCTTCTCTCTCCCACCACCCATTTCTTGCGTCGATGCTAAGGATCACATCGGTCTAAGCATGATTACTGTGGTATACTGATCAAATAATGATCGAGATGAAATGATCGAGATGAGTATCGAGATGTAATATACGATATAATTACATTGCTACCTTGCTACAATATATGTCAAGACTTTGGCATACAAATGCTTTGCGATTCATACTCAAGATAAGATACTAGATATCAACCCGGGTGATGTTCCTCTCTGCCAACATCTTCTTCCTTGCAGCAAAGAACTCCTTATCAAGCTTCAAAAAGGCATACTCTTCACACGATCCATCATTGTACTGAATATTTGGCTCCTTGTGAAACCTAACATAACCTGCTTCTTCCAGGAATTCAAAAAAGGGAATCTCAGGGCTAATGTCGTGGTCATGTTTTTCAGCCTGGTGCATTTTACCAATGTTGCCCGAGTGGATTTCTACCTGGATTTGTTGCAACGACGGCAACCCAGATAAAAGCCAGTCCCTGTAAATCCTCCACTCACACTTTTCACAATCAATCTTGAATACGTCTATAACATCCAAATTGTCATGCCCAAGTAGCTTAACAGTATCCTTCAGACCATAGAATTCCGCACCAGGTTGTATGTTCTCCTCTCCTTGCGTATCCAATCCCCACCGGTGAAAATGTGCCCTCGAGATATTCTGCAACTTCATCTTCTCCTCAAAGTCCCCCATGTCAAAAATGTGATATTCACAAGTTCCAGGACCAAGCTCCTCTTCCATTCCTTTCTCAAAACTGAAATCACCCGCCGAACCAACGGAATAAATAACACAGCCAGGATGATTCGGATCTTGTGCCTTCCGCTCTGCCGCCAATCGTTTGATTCTATGAGGGTCACATATCCATTTTGGTCCGTCCCCGTTCCCCCGTGACTCTTCTCCTGTCGCACCTATCCGCTTCTCGAATTGGCAACTAAAGTTTGGTTCAAAGTTCGTTTGATACCATGCAGGAATGTGAAGTTGACCGCTTTGTCCTGCCCCTCTCCATGTTGGATGGTGTGTGAGGGGCCTTTCTGGAAATTTGTGATTCCAGTGCTTTGCCACCATATTTTGAAGGAGTTTCCAGTTATCGTTCGTAATGTCATTGAAAAATCCAAAGGATTGTGTCCTAGCCAGGCTAAAGTTATCAGCATCATTCTCATTGTTGTTTTTGTTTGCTCTGATGCCTTTGGTCGTAGGGCCGCCGCTCTCTGTGTCCAGCTGCTCACTGTCTTGGAGCGTGAATGACCTCAAGTTACTACACCCTGAGGATAATAACGAAATTGAACTAATTAGTATAATTATTCCAATGGTGGCTGCGCCTCGAGGGAATCCCCGGGGAGATTTAGCAGCTGGTGCTGGTGCTGGTGCTGGTGCTGGTGCTTTGTCCGCGGGTTCCATCTTCCATCGTCCAATCACATCCATCACTCCATTGTGTCGATATGCCCTATCGACATCCATTGACTGTCAATCTGGCACTGGAACCACACTAAAGGTCTCGGTTATCTCTGGCTCAGCGATGGTTGGTTGGGGATGTACCACACTGATTTCTTCCATAGAAAAAATCGCGCATCCCTTCATCCCCCTTTTCGGGGGTTAAGGGGGCTACTTGATAAATTTTACATCATATTAAATATATGTGTTATGGCCCCCTAAATGCCCCGTCAATAGAAATCTGGACATAAGATCATCACCATGACGGCACCACTACTACGACCCCAACACAACATTCAATACACATGATGTACCAATATAAATCGACAAAACCGCTGACGGATACCATATTCTATTAATGCCTACATTTTCAGCGCTTCGTACAACCTCGATGTTACTCTCTGCAAGCTCTTCGGTCTCATTGGGAAGTAAGCCAACAGTCTGTGCTCGATTTCTCCGAAGTGCCATCAATGCCGTTCGTTGTTTTCCGCGAGTGCTTGCCTTCCACTCATTAACAGCGTCCCGCTTTTGTTGAATGAGTTCTCGATCCAGAGCAACAACTCTATTCTTCCAGCCTCTCTCCTCATCTGATAGTTTCGTCAGCGTCCACTCCACGAGGTGACCGAAGTAATCAATCACATTATTACCAAGTCCAATGCAAAGATGAAGGACGGGTAGAATGTAGTTTTCGACTGGGATCCATGGGAAGTATGGTCGTCTTTTTACACCCAATCTCTTAGCACCCTTGGCATTACTATCAGCCATTTCTTGCAGCCCGTCAATATCCCAAACTTCACCTTTGGTGTGACCGGGCGCGCTCCATGCTGATGGAGAGAGCTTGCAGTAGATGCACCAACTACTTGCGGCGCCTTCTTTGCCAAGACAGAAAGATTCCCAAGCAAGATCTCCAGCCATGAATTGTTCAATCACTATCGGATCAATCAAATTATCTTCTTCTTGATGCATAGTACCCAAATCCGACTCAAAGCAAGTCACAACTCTACGATTTACATTCAGCAAGTGCAATCTGTTCTCGTTGATGTATTTCAGATCTTCGGTGACCCAATCAATGACTGTAGATTCAAGTATTACTCCTACTTCCTTCTTACAGTGTACGGTGGCAATATTGATTGTCTTGTGCAGTACCTCCTTCTCCCCTTCATCTGACTCGGTATCAATCAGCACTCTAAAGCCGAGCCGAAAGGCGCCTTGGCCATGGTCACCTCCTATCACTAGCCGAATCCTCTTCACCCGTTTCCGCTTTCCTACTTGTTTGACTCGGAGGAGAACCTCCACGGCCTTTTTGAACTCGGCTTTGATATCTTGGTATTCTGCCACAATTTTCTCTTCTTCCTTCTCGCCTTCTCGATGGTAGATAACTTTCACACGTGGTGCGGTATATCCTTCATAACATCTACGCTTTGTCTCCAGTAATGAAACAGCAACGCTTGCGTTGAATTTATGTCTTAGATGCCTCATTATTGTATTCCATTGCTGATCTGTTAAGTCTGCGTCAGTGTAAAGAGACGCACTCTCTTCTGCATCTAATACGCCACAAACTGCAACACCTTTTGATTCATTTGCTGCATCAATAAACGCCTCTCTATGATGCTTTGCGAGATATTCTGTCAATCTAGAAGCGCCTACTTCCACATCGTTGTCAAGGCATTCTACCACATCATCAAGATATGGATTCTTTCGATGAAACTTCTGGTATGCCGCCTCAGTCACGTGTGAATGAATTGCAACTGCAGTTGTTGTAGTGTTCTGCCGCAGTTGAAAGTATTCAATTCTGTTCTTGTTGTTTGTGTATTGTTGCTGTTTTGCCACCATTTCTCCCAAGATTCGTTTGAACTTATCATTTTGTGCATCGTCAGACAAGTCGATATCTGCCAACCGTATATCTTTTAACTGTAATGACTCTAACAGTGGATACTTTGTCGGAGTTGTTGGCCCTGTCTCTGCTTGAAGTTCATCATTGCCCCTCTGACTCTGAGATTCATTGCTATTGCTATTGTTATTGTTGTTGATAGCAATGTCTCCGGTGTCTCTGCCGCATGCGTCGCCCCAGCCATCCTCCTCCTCATCAATTATCATGTCATGCAACTCTGCATTCAACCGCCGACCAATATATTCAATGTTTGGGCACCGAGGTGGAACCAGCCGTCCTTTCTTTGCTTGCGTTGCTGCTTTATCAATCCAGTTGGGCCCCTTCTTTCCAAGTCGAATGTACCATCGTGTGTTCGTTCTCAAGCACTTCGCCGGTTCAACTTCCGCGACGATGTCATATGTTATGAAAAACCTGTTCCATTTCTCCACATTGGTCATGCTGACTTTACCATCCGCTGATACACTCACCAATCCACAGCGTTCTAATAGATAGATCCATTTGTCATGATCGATACCGACATATCGTGGCAATGATGATTGATTCAATTGATCAATTTTATTTGTATGTTCCTCCTTTGAAAGTCGACGCACTCCTGTGTGGGATTATCATCGGCACGATCCCAGAGGCGGTACCAATGGGAAAGGAATGAACCTTCATGTATAAACGATAGTAACCCTGCTAATAATGTTTCGCAGCTGTTCTCTGGACAATCTGTGGATATATATGTCTCCATTGTTATGTTGTGGCGAAAAATGCGCTTGTGGTATGCAAAGGAGGTTGGATTCTGCACGTACAATATTGTTTGGAATGTACAGTGCCTGCGTGTCCAAATTGAACCGTAAGTTCAATATATCGTCTAGAGTAGATTCGTAGATTTGGACAGGCAGTCACCAAGTGATGTAGATGTTATTAATGGTTATGTTGATAATTTCTTCGATGTTATTGCAGCAAATAAAAAAAGATGCCATGGTGGCGCTAGATATTTGTATACATAAGATGGTATAATATGTGGCAGTACAGAAATTTACCGGTAAAAAAAAATAACACGGGAACGTGGGTGTAAAATCAGTGTGGGGCCAGTGCCCATTGTCCATGAGTGCCGGTGCGCGTGCCAGTGCCTTCTGCTTTCTCTTCAGCCTATGTACAGTTTATTTTGTACTGTTAGCTACATTTTGGGCGGAGATTCTTCCCACTTTCATGAATCTTTGAATCTCTGAATCTTCCAACAAAGTCAGCTAAAATGAAGCCAACTCCGGACGACAGCGGCGTCGGCACGGGGGGGAAGAGGCACCCCACCACTTCCAACAGCCAATTCAAGGGGTGGAGAAAGAGGCATCGGCAAGTGCTCTTTTCTGTGGGCTCAAAAATGGCGGATGATAACAATTCCATGGCAACAGGGAATAATAAACCTGCAATGATGAACGCTACTGCTGTCGGCCGAAAACACTCATGGACGAAACGGTACAAACGGCTGTGCCGCAATCAGCTCAAGAGAAGAGTGTGGTTGGCCCATTGATGGGAGTTTTTGAGGATTTGATAAAGAGCAGCACACCGCAGGTGCCCACCGCTGTCGACGTCGAACCCAATGGGTGTCAAGCGTGGGTCTGATTCGGACTCTAGACCTATGAGATCGAAGAAATCACGATTAAATGATTCAGACAGCAGTACTGCACCCAAAAGACGGAAAGGCAAGACATCGACCGATGATCAACGCTGGAGCAAACGTTTCACTTGGCCTGATGAGGTGAGAACATTCAATAGTTTTATCAGTTATCATTGTTTCATTCATCGTACAACATAACTCATTTGTCCCAACAAAAACTCATTTTTGTCTTGCAATGTAGCTTCATAGAGAGTTCGTTTCTGCAATTTTTGATGTTGGTCTCAAGCATGCCAGTCCGTCTGCAATTATGGAATTCATGCATCCCAATCCGAACATTACAAGTGAGAGAGTCAAGAGTCACTTGCAAAAGTACAGGAAGAACCGTGACAAGAGCCGCAAGGAGTTTATGACAAGCTATGAAAACTCACTGCAAGGATTCAAAAGTCGTTCAGGAGAAGATTTCGATGATGATGAGAGTGAGTATAGGGGAGGACTCACTTGTGGTGAGGCTGCAGCTTATTGCACACATATCGTTTCAGCGGAGAGAGGAGCAAGTAGTTACGACTCCTCTACGTCAAGAAGATCGTCACCAGTTCCCATGACGACTACCTCTGCAGGAACGTTGCAGTTACCAATGCTTAGCACGGAAGAACGCGAGGGACCTCTTGGTCAGTCATTTGACTGTCTCATGGGATTGTTTCAATCTCTTTCTCAGCAACTCGAAGCAAGTCGTGGTGGTGTGATCAAGTCTGCTGCACCCTCTGCTCATGTCCCGACTTCTACTCAGTATGCAGCTCAGCAACATCCAAGCCATCAACAATCGCTACCGCACTCAGTTGAACAAGCAGTCGTTAATGCTGCTTCTTCTATGCATCCTAGCACCAGCTTCAATGAAGTTGCTGATACTATTCCTCATACTTTATCCGAGCCAATACGGATATCTCATCAAGCTCAAACACAACAGGGTCATCATCAGTGGCAAGGAGAAGCGTCTAGAGGGCATCAACATCAGCCATCTCAACATCATCATTCTGGTGCTCATGCTGCGCATCATCCTCAAAAACAGGCTCCACAATATCATTCTCACGATGAAATTCCTAGCATCCCTTACAGTCCACCACGACCAACTCATGCGGATGACCCGGGGAAGCCACAAGCGCAAATGGCTGCTGCTCCGCAATATGCGCACACAAGGCCGATACAACATGCTCCTGCACATACCAATCAATATCATGTTGCTCCTCAAGATCAAGAAGTGACCGCAGCGCCCCCTCTACCGCCACAGCAATCGTCTGCCTCGACAACGAAAGCGCAGAAAGAGTCAACCATCATGAAACAAGAAATGCGCGGACAACGAGCTTTCCAGAATAAAATGCGTGCCATGATGCAAAACGAGATGAACAAATATGGAGGTTTCGAACCAGCTGGTGGTGACAACGCTGGTCATTTAATGGGACCATTCTGAGTTACAACCGCATTCAAGCAACGAACATGAGTCTCCTCACATGACGCTTGAGGCTGACAACCAATTTTGGAATGTGGAAAACGACGATGAAATCTTCGACTTTTTTGATGCAAAGTTAAGTCAACTCTCACAAAATTCATTTATAATAGCATAATCTTAATAGACATTACAATGAAGTATAAGATGATTAAACCTTTAGAGTCTTCTCGTGATCTTCAATGGCTTTGAATAGCTCTCTGAAGTTGCCCTGACCGAATCCACCACAGCCAGGTCGCTCTCGGATTCTCTCATTTGCAGCGTCGACATCTTCATCCAAATCATTATCTTCTATAATGCACCCAATCCGTTGGATAATCTCAATGAACAATGTAGGTCGATCACCCAAAGGCTTGGTGAAAATCTGCAGCAAGACACCCTCTTCGTCTGCGTCCGCTAATATTCCTAGCTCCTCTAATCTTGTATATTGATCTTCTGTCAACTTGTCACCCAATCTTGACGGTAACTCTCTGTAGTATCCATCCGATGGCCTCACCATCAATTCAAACCCACCCAAGTTCTCTTCTGCATACCTAATTTTTGAAATGGTGTCAAATATATCATTTGTTTTGATTGCGATATGTTGCAATCCTGAACCCTCATTCTGTTCAAGGTAAGTCTGGATTTGACTCTTTCGCTTGCCCTCCGTGGGCTCATTCAATGGGAGTAGTACTGCTTCACTATCCGATGCAAGGACAACACTATTGAGGCCACTATCGACAGTTCCGATATCTTCGGGTGTGAACTCTGCAAATGGATGATATCCAGTGAATTTCTGAATATACTCCTGGGCCTTAAGCAAGTTTGGCACATTGCCTACCGTGTGGTCAATCTTGGATAGACCATACGTTGGCTTGCTGCTCTTGTAGGATGGGTATGGAGCTAGATGTGGAAGGAATGGTGCTCCCTGACTACTCGTTCCCGGATCATCGCTCTTCTTATCAGTCGATCCATGAAAACTGACAAAACGTAGGACTACATCACCGTACAGCTCCACTTCCGCAACACGACATTCTTTCTCCCTTTCTTTGTCATAATATGAAGGAATTGCGGATGGTTCCATGGAGCCAACTGCGCCATTTTCAACAGCCGCTGCATACGCTTTGTTTGCATCTTCAACTTCAATACCAACTGCTCTCACAGCCAAACCATGTTTTGCATAGAATTCATGAGCATGATTGATATCGTAGCCAGGTAATGGATTTGGGGCTGTCATTTGAACATTGGATCCAGCGCCACCGTTCTTTTCCGTTTGTTGCTGTTGTTTCTGCATTGCCCTACTCAACGGTGCGGTAATTAAGAATCTCACACCATCTCCTGGCTCTACATTACTGTCATTATCTACACCACATTCCAGTCCATATGTCACACACTTGTCATTTCCAGTCGCTAAAGATGACCAACATGTAATAGGGATGCCCAGTGCCAATTCAAATCGTTTGGCTGTCATGAGTGCATCACCTGCGTAAAATTCCACATGATGGAATCCAAGTGTGCCCAAGTGTTCTGAGCTTTGAGCAGATTGTTCACGGAAATATTGCTTGCGTTCTGAAAGAGAGGATAATGTTGGCTTCCATGAATCGGTTGTTCCCTCTTCTTGTTGCTGATGTTGCGTAGGTGTTTGGTAGAGCTGTGAAGAAGATTGGTGAATTGATAAATTATTGTTTCGTGTAGCCGATGGAGAAGAAAGTTGAAACGCTGATGATGAAGTTAAGAGCTGCACAGCAGCGGTGAGCACCACTATCGCAGCTGTTGTTCTTCCCGTCATGATGGTAACGCTGTGTAGAGGTATTGTATGTGCTGCTGACAGGAAGGCATGGTCTTCTCGTTGCCATTTTGACCAACTCACTCAAGGCTCATTGATCACAACACTGACGTGGAAATGGCGCGTCGATTCGCGTTTTTTTTTCACTTGGCGCAATTTTTCATTTCATTTTCAAAAATCTTGCGGCAATGACAAAAGCACATCACTTCAGCAAAAGCATTGCTATTGTCTGCATCTCCCCTGTCAACATGCAATCAAACATCGTATATGATCAATACGGCTCTGTGCAGCCTATGGTGCACCAAAGTAATCTCAGTAACAGCTCCTCATCGCGTACTCTGAAAGGACGTTGGGAGGCTCCAGCTAGTAGATCAGGTGGCACAACTTTATCTTCAGGTGTAGGTGACACATCTTTTAGATTTCGCCATCAAAATCAACAACAGCAGCAACGTGAAAATAATTCAAACAGCAGTCCCATTAGTGCCCAGCAAAGAGATGGAAAACAGAAAAAGCAGCAACAGAAGAATAGGTCTCGCCAACCCCGTCCCACAAATACGAAGAAAATCATTTCACCTGATGAAACGACAACTATGCCAATGGAAGCCGAAGTTCCCAAACTAGACCCAAACAATCCTGAACATGCCCGTCGCATACGACAACGACGTCGTCAAGTACTCTTCGGTAAGAATACCGCAGGATACGAAGAATACCTCAAAAAGGTACCGAAACACAAACGTAAGTTCAAAAGTTTGGAACATCCACAAACACCCGATCACTTGGCCGACATTCCCACAAAGAGATGGCAGGGACAAATGAATGCATGGAGAAGATCATTACATAAATTTGATCCACCTGACTTGGCTTCTAGACTGTCTCAGGCGTCGAATATCAAAATTACACTTGCTCCTCGTCCATGTGTAACAGATCAAGACAAGGTACAAGAGGAAATTGCACAGGCCAAGGCTTCTGGGTTGCAAGTGGCATTTGACTCAATGAATGTAGGGAAAGAGGCAGGTTTATTCTCATTGAAAGTTGCTGCTGAAGATGGTGATGGCGATTGTAATGAACATGAAAAAGATTCCTCCAAGGCAGGTGAAGAACTGTTTGATGAAGAGGCAGCCTACCAGACGAGTATGATCGATTCTGGATTTTTGGAGCAAGGTTGTGAAAGTGACAGTGATGATGATCTTTTGTAAGGGTGGTCAAGATCATGTCTGATGTTTTGTAAGATCATGTTTTCAAGAATGGTATGAGCAGCAGAAATGGCGGCTGGGAATAATCGAGAGAACGTTGCTTGCTGAATTGGTTTATTTATATTAGTATAGTGTGCATTTTCATTACTCGCAAACAATTTCTAAGAGAAACATTATGCCTAATCCTAGTCATGACTCAATGGTTCCTTGTCACCTCTATCTTAGGCTTCGAAGTCACCTTTCGTGGAATAGGGCGGGCAAGTAGACTCAAGTCTTTGACGCTTTTTACATCGGTTAAGCTGCCACTCAAATTCCGAATTAATTCAGCTTTGGGAAATACATCAGCAAATGAGTTGTCACTACTTGATGTTAACATGGGATCGTGTGGTAGGGTTTTGGTAGCAACAGGTGTTTCGGATTTGGATTGCTTAACTACCTGGTCCTGTTGCTCTACATGGTCTTCTATTCTACACTGAAACAGCTGCATCGCCACAGGATCAATAATGTTTGATCGTAGTTGTTGTGCGGGGCTTTTATCGTTATCATTATGTTGTATTATCTTGGAAGACTGAGCTTTCGTAGGTGTCGGCGTCACTTCTTGTGAAGAAATAAACATGTTCAAGTATTCCCCACCGCACGCGTCAAAAAAACTATATTATGGAGGCGGAAATTAAGATGTGATGCATTATCAACCAACCAACCTTTTGGTGAGTACTTGGGTGCGGGGTGCGGGGTGCGGGGTGCGGGTGATATAGATTCAAAGATTTGCTTCATCGATGCAGCTTGCAGCTTGCGCATTATTTGTTGGACAGAGTGTTGCTTGAGAGACAGAAAACGAGCGAGCACGCGGCTCCGGCATTTGCCGGCAGAGATGCGCGCGGAGGGTGCACTTTCCTGTTACCTACCTGTCACGAAGATGAAGCCGCTCTAGTAGAGAGCCATGCCATATTATTGTATCGGAAACAACTTCTTTCGTTCTCTTCCTAAATATTATGCACTAATTTCCATTACCTCTATCTTATCATTCTGCCTCTCTCAGTTTCATGATGTTGTTGAAGAGCCCCGGAGCCCTTGCAGCATCTGCTTTGAAATCGGGTTAAAGCCTTCTCGGAGCCACACTTCATTCTGCATACATGAATTCGGCGCATCACACCACAGTTTGATATCCCATTTTGCACGCACATAGCCATGTAGTTGCAGTGCAGCTCGTAAAGTTTCATGACTCATACCTCCCGTTTCGTCCAATTCTAACACCCAAATGTCTACAGAAACGTTCCAGTCCATCGTACTCAGCACTGGCCATGGATCACCCGTCACGTGCACCATCATCACATTGACATGCTTAACACCTGCCAGCACATCTCTATCGAGACGAATACATGGCACGTTCTGTGCTGTGTCAGGCACATCCATGGACACCGCTTCAGATATGATATCACTACCCACGGATTTGAACAGACTAGTTTCCTGGTCATAGAGAACGTAAGGGCCATCTTTGCAGTATGCTCCGTTCAGCGTGCGTGCCTCAGTGCGGTTCTGTACCAACCCGTTATACTTCGCTGGGTCGGCTTCCGTTAGAATTGCAGTCCAATTCATTCCATACTCAAAAAAGTATGACCCGCTTCCCTCTATACCATTGCCTGCACCAATTTCAACGATGGTGCCACAGCAATTCAAAGGATTGCTGTAAAATATTTCGTAAATGGCATCGTCTTGGTTTGATTGCCCGTGAGTTGGGGTATTTTCGTTAATGACGCAGCTCCACGGGCATTCTGGTTGTTTCATTAGTGAAGGTGCCATAGTGAATCCGGGTTGCGCATCAGACGCCGCGATGGCCTTTGCATCACCAGTCAAAAGAGCGATCAAGCTTTTCCAGCCATCACCGGCGGGTAGAACTAGATTAATAGTGTTTCCACCTGACGCACCTGACCCCCCACAGCCATTGCAACAACCACAGCAGCCACCACCACATTGGGTATTAACAACTCCTCCCACCAACGGGACCTGCCCTGGATATCCTGGCTGTCCTGGAATCACACCTGGCTGACCTGGAATTACACCTGGTGTTCCAGGCATAGTTATACCGTTTGGACCATCCCAATAGGTCACCTCGTTGACAACAACAGCGGGTCTCGGAGGTCGCGCGGGCCTACCTGGTCTCTGTGGTCTGGGTGGTGGACGAGGTGGTGGCTCTACCTCGACGACATTCCCAAAAGCATCGTATATTACTTGCGGAGGCTGCGGGGGTCTCGTTTGAGGTTCTTCTGGATCTTCGCCGTCCAATATTGGAAACACATCCGGCTCTGTGAAAATTGGAGATCCGGTTGGCTTGATTGTTGGCGCTTCCGTGGGCTTGGATGACGGCTTAGGCGTAGGTTCTGGTTGAATAGGAAATACCGACATGTCTGGATCCTCTTTAGGCGCAATCGTCGGTGTTGACGAAACAGGCGCCTTGGTTGCTGGAACAACAGGCGCCCCAGTTGTTGGTGCAGGCGCCTCGACATTGTCCATTTTGAGAAGAACTCCATCGTCAATTTGAGACACAGGTGGTGACGTGGGCTTTCCTGTCGGTTTTCTTGTAGGAGGTGGGGCCATAGCTATGCCAACTTCGACATTTCGTATTGTTGGAGGATCTGTTGGACCCGAGATGAGCTGTGATAATTGAGCTGGATCTGGGGTAGGTTCACCTTCAGGATAGTTCCATTTCAATACTTCCGTAGAACCACCGTCAACCAAGAAAACTGGGTCAGGTGTTGGATAACCAGGAGGATATCCCCAAACAAGCGTTGCATCATCTGGAACATGGACAAGATGTATAGGATCTGGTGTGGGCTCGCCTGGAGGATAACCCCATACAAGCGTCTCTCCTCCGCCATAAGTCAACAACGCGGGATCGGGAGTAGGCACACCGGGTGGGTAATCCCAGGTGGCCTCGGCGGGATATGGCTCCTTGTTAGCAATAGTCCATTTCAGTGTCGTAGGTGTCCCATGATCCGGATGATGAATTGGATCAGGGGTTGGCACGCCATATCCTAAATCCCACTTGAGTGTAGTTGGTGTTCCACGATCTGGTGCAACCTCAATTAGTAATGCAGGATCGGGTGTTGGTACACCGGGAGGATAGTTCCATGAAATGGTTGTTGGCGAGCCAGCATCGTTTAGCTGGGCGGCTTCATCTTTCAAGTGTATCGGATCAGGTGTAGGTTCGCTGAAAATGAGAGTTTGAAACAGTGTTGAGATGAGAGATGAGAAATCAAGTAAGATCAAATGGGAAAATCGAGATTCAAATAATATAACTTACCCTGGACCATAACCCACCATTTTCCATGTCAACGTTGTAGGGGAGCCATCATCTGCAGCAGTCTTCGTCGCTGCGTCAAACACACCCGACTGAGTGGGCACAATGATCCAATCAGCAGCATTTCCATCATCGGCAGTCGTCGTGGGCGACGATCCGGGAATCTTCGGTGTGGAATGACCGATAGCCTCAGATGTTGGACCGATGCTCGTCTGCAACAAGTCCAAAGAAGTTGGGCTTAAAGAGAACGTCGCCTCGCCAAATCCTGCCCCGCCCTCCAAGTTTTTGTATCTATTGAATCGCGCCCCGGCAGATCCACCAACCTTATTTGATGAGGCATCATATCGCTTGTACTTCTCATCTCCCCCACCAGCCAAGTGTACCATGAGGAAGATGGACAAAGTCGAGATCAAGAAGATTGGTAGCGTGTACTTCCTCTGAAACAAATCAGAAATTATCTCCATAGGTGAACGTTCATATCGATCAGGATCATCATCGTCGGCTGCTGCTGCATTCTCTGCATCCAATGTAGATGCCACCGCTGCTGTCTCTGCCCATCGCACCTTTCTCGATGACTTGCTTCCAGCGCTACTCATTCCACTTTTGAGATCACTAGAAGCAGCAATGGTATTGTTTTCTCTGTGCAGCTTGTCACTAAGACTTTCATATTGGGATTGTACATCGTCCATAAAAAGGGGACCACCGCCGCCTCCCGTGCTACCAGCCGTAAATGACCCTCCGAGGTTCTCTCCAGAGAATTCACCCACACTTGCCGATGCCTGAGACATGCTTAGGGACGGCCGATTGCGTCTGGACCCCTTGAGGGTTTTGGCTGCCTTGTTCGCCGCGGAAGTCATTCTTGATAGTGTCTATTTTGAGTTGTTGTAGTGTTCCTTGTTTGTGTTGATATGATGGGTGTAGATGTGCTTCCACAACAAGTCCTAACCCTAACCTATCCTTCAACACCGTCCAATAATAATGGAGATTGTATTAGTATGCCCTCGCATCAATCAATCCGTTAGAACAGTAGTACTTAGTAGACATCGGGGTGGTCGTCTTCTTCGGGTTGGTCGTTGGTCGTCGTTTCTGTGGGTCTTTTCTATTTGTTGTGACTTTTGTATCTGGAGCGTTACTAAATGACTATATTTCACCCCCGGGAAATGGCCCTTTTTCATGAAAATGAAAACTGTTCCCCCTCAAAGGGGCTGATATTTTCGGCGAGGAACAAACAGGCAGGCAGCTCTAAATTTTGCGCCTTCGCGTGGCAAAAGAAGTCTCACATCCTCTCACATGGCACTCGTTTTCCCAAATTTTTCCACCACCCACTACCCACGCACCATGCCATCACCGCTTGGACCACAGGAGAAGGAGAACCACAATAACGCCTCCTCAAAAGCAATGAGTTCCACCACAATAAAGTCTTCCGGCGCCTCTATGCTTACAGATACCGCCAACAGCCGACCTGCCGCTAGCCAATCGCCCATGTCCGGCTCATCACGTCCACCGAGCACATCAATACCCGCAGTGGTCGTTAGCCCAGACAGACTCATGACGACGCCTATTCTGCTTCATACTTTGACTACCCCACCAATGCCGCTATCGTTGCCGCCATTTGATACTGCACAGTCTTCCGACATGGTCACAAGTCCTAGAAAGAGCCCTATAAAGAAGCCCAAGCGTCCCTTGACTGCCTACCACATCTACTTCCAGATCGAGCGTGAGTTCATTATTCAGACCATGGCAGGTGAGGATGCCGACAAGTCTATCCATGAGGGCAAGGCCCTCTTCCATGATGTGCCCAAACGCTACATCAACACCAAGCTCTCTCCCGATTGGTACTTTGGACCAGGAAAGCGGGCGAAGCGTAAGCATCGCAAGCAGCATGGCAAGATCGGCTTCCTCGAGCTCTCTCGTGTCATCACCTCTCGTTGGACCAAGTTAGAGGACACTGATCCTGACATCAAGCAGTTTGTCTCCAAGCTTGCGATGCAAGAGCTTGAGGAGTACAAACGCGAATTGAAGGAGTACAGAGTGAATCTTACCAAGAACATGATCACTCCTGTTGTCGTTTCCAATCGTAGTAGCAGCATGAAGCAGCAGCCAGCCCCTCAAGTACAACAGCAAGTCGCGATGATGATGCCACAGTACCAAATGATGGATTACCAGCAAACACCTCAAGGGACCTCCTCCTTACCTTTCCACGGTGCCAAACAACCCTGTGAGGATAGATCCTTAATGAAAACCCCTTTTGAACTTAATCAAGAGAGCATTCGGCTCAAAAATGAGTTAGAATACGCCACTACTTATCAGCAGAGAACCTTCATGTGGGGTGAGCGACAGCCAGATGATGAATTGGTGGATATTTGCGACGACGATATTTTGAGTATGTGGAAGACTTCGAATGGTGAATAGTCAGCTGCTAAAAAATACTATAGATGTTTTACATATTGCTATTCTTTAGTTGAATTACACATCCTACTGATGAACTAGAGTACAACCCCCAAACAGACGTACTTAAAGGGATTCCAACCCTCACCACCAACCCCTTCTACTTTGGATGGGCTCGCCATCGGGAGCCCATCGGTGCCGCATCCTCAGCAAAATAGGTGTGTACGTCACCGAAAGGGTTCCAGACAAGAGAAGTCAGAGAGACACAAGAGAGGAACAGAAAGAATCGAGTTGCACATCATCGCGAAAGTCATTTTCTAAACGGTTCGGAACACGACTCTCCACCACTCACCACTAGATACGGGACTTATTCCACCTTGAGCCGGATTGAGCCTATTCAAAATTTGTTTACATAGGTGGTACAATAAGTACCTACAAGTCAAAAACCACTTTGCAGACATGAACCACTTTGCAGACTAAAATGTGTCACGGTTCTATGATGTCCTGGATTTCTATCAAAATGTTGCCCCATGTAAAAAGTAGCTGATGTATCTAAAAGTCCTCTATCATGAGTGATATAGTGTAGTGGGGTTTCATTTTATCAAAGTTTGTCATGGGGTAGCAGCTAGTATAAAATCGGACGTCATGGTGGGCTTCTCTGAGCGTTACATTTTTGTGATGTTTGACGCTACACAATGTACCAGAGGCTACGTAGGAATTGACGTCACCACTTTGCAGACAAAAACACAAAAGCCCCTTTTCGCAGCTGTGGTAACGAGATAGTAGTCTCAATGATGAGAGTCTATAAAGCTGTAGTATTGGCCCTTCAGACAGTTTAGAAGAGATGTGCGTCTTTGGTTTAGCCGTGTGGGACCAAAGGGCAATATGTAATATTGCCCGAAGAGCGTGACATTTGGCTTTTTTTTTGTCCGCAAAGTGGTTTTTGACTTGTACCTACTCCCCTGCAGCTCTCAAATAAAATAAGGTCCTCATCTCCTTTCTCGCTCGCTCTCGCCTCTCGCTCGCCTCTACGAAAAAGTGCCGCTTTGCTTTGCCGTCATTTTTTCATCACCACGATGCCGACCATCGCACCCAACCGCCGCAAAGAACGAACAACAACTAACAATGGGAAGGCCTCTAAAATCGTCCTCGACGTCGTCGTCAGATCGTGCAGTCGTCATATTTTCCTCGATTGTTCTCAGTCTCTTCACGCTTGGCCTTGTTGCATCAATTTGGAATCTTCCGACTCCCAAAACTTACCGTCCTGATCTACTTAGCTTTCACAAATCCATCAATCTGGGCGTATCGGGTATTGATGATGTTGGCGACGATGACGACATTAATAACTCCGCGAATGATCTAGATGATGAGTTGAAATTGTTGCACGAAGAGGGGATGACTATCCGAGATTTGGGTAATAACTTTGGCAATTCAAACTTGCACGCGCACAAAGAACATAATACACTCATCCCACAAGCCAAGTGGCCAATATCTATTCGAGACGAAGACGGGGACTTTGAGGATGTTGTCCATCCTGGTCATCGGGCAAAGAATCATTCAGATGTTATCATGGCGGTGCCAAAGATGTGGATAGATGATCCTGTGTCGATTCATCAGAATAAGCTCATGACAAGAGAGCTAGCAATGAAGATTGGAAGTTGTACCGTTCCAGATGCCAGTGGAAACTTTGCAAGAGGTGACAGTTGCCCTTTGGATGAGCGCACAATATATGTTGCCATTGCTTCTTATAGAGACTATCAATGCAGAGATACTGTGACTTCAATCTTTGAAAGGGCCAAGCACCCCGATCGAATTCGTGTAGGAGTAATTGATCAAATTATGGATGGTGAAAATATTCATTGTGATGCACCTCATGAACCATGCTCTGACAATCCAGAACAAATGTTGTGCAAATACAAAAACCAGTTAGATATTCTTCAAGTTGATCCGCTTCTAGCGGTAGGGCCCGTGTTTGCTCGTCATCTGGGGCATCGTCTATATCGTGGTGAGTATTACTATATGCAGAGCGATGCTCATGTCACCTACGCAAACAATTGGGATGTTGATATAATCAGTCAGCAAGAAGCCACAAAAAATGAAATGGCAGTGTTGTCAACGTACCTTTCCAATGTTGAAGGGGCGCTTGATGAGAAGGGAGATAGTATCAAGAAAGGGAGACCAATCATGTGTGACACTGGTTTTGAAGAAGGGCAACACAATAAACATTTGCGGCATGGGACTCAACCAGAAAGCGCTCCAAGCATAACTGGTATGCCTCAGTTGCACCCCTTTTGGAGTGCAGGCTTCTCATTCTCCAGGGGACACTTTGTTGTAAATGTCCCATACGATTTCTATCAGCCGCTAATCTTTCAAGGAGAGGAAATATCGATTGCTGTACGCGGGTTCAGCATTGGTTACGATTTTTACGTGAGTTCTCTCCTGTGATGATTGCATATTGTTTGTTTAGCATCTATGTCTCAACTTCCTTTGCTCTTACCCGCAGGCACCCGAAAAGAGTGTGTGTTTTCATCACTACGCTGAGGGCAAAAATAGTGAAAATGTAGCAAAGAGGGAAAAGGTTCCGAAATTTTATGACCACAATCGTGTATACGCAGGTGCAGGCATTCGGTCCATGTCTAGGATGTTGGCTATTATACATATGAGTCCTGCAATGGATCCAAGTAAGTGGGATCACACTGATGAGGAAAAATACGGCATTGGAAATGTGGAGTTCCGCTCACCTGAGCATTTCTATGAGGTTTTCGGAATTGATGTTAAGAAAAAGTCAAACGAGGGCCATTTGTGCGATTTTGTGGACACAGGTGACATGCACAAATTGTTTACACAGTATCTCAGGGCTGATGGAATGGGACTTGACTATAGCAAGATTGTCTACAAATTTATCGATCCAAGACCTGGTGAAACTGACGACGATGAAACCGATGACACAGAAGAATGATCTACTACGACTACGAAGTAACTTACTTAGGGTTGCCAAGCTTATTAAGACCAATTTTTACGCGTGATATGCTGCAGATATTGCAAAATTGCTGTCTATCTAGCGATCTGTTGTCAACATGTCAGCCCTTTCAATTGCATGCTGCATCCAGCCATCTTTCTGTGACATGCTCTTCTTGTGATTCTGTACGGTTGAGAAAAATGTTTCTTTGTCCAAAATGGCACCGTCGGTTCCGTAAGCTGCCGCCTGCCATGCAATTGCAAGTTTGGAAATAGCACGACCAGAAAATCCTTCGGTTTCTTTCACAACACGTTCAATTTCCTCATCTCCAATATCCACGGTTGTAACTTTCTTAGCCCATCGTGCTGGCGGGTTCAATAGATATTTTTCAATGTATAACGCAACCATCTTTCTACGTTCGTGCTCTCCTGGCAAGTCAAATTCAACCATTTCATCAATACGATCGAGAACAGCTTCGTCAAATTGAGAAGGCTGGTTACTGGCATATACCATCATGAATTGATCACTCTCCGTTCTACAACAATAAAAGAGAAACAAGTTGTGAGACTCGACTTACTTCTACACAAATCCATTCATCATAGCAATCTCTGCACTTACCCTGTACGGTAGAGGAATGCATTCAAAGCATTTCTTTGATCTTCTGAAATCTTGTTCGTTTCACGACTTTGTAAGAATGCATCAGCTTCGTCAACAAACAAAAGCAAACCTTTGCGACTAGTTTTTGCCCATTCAAACAACTTGTGAATCTCAGTAACAGCATCTCTTCCCAAAGGAGCAATATCTCCACCTGTTAAAATGGCAAACTCTAGACCAGAGTGATGAGCAAGTCCCTTGGCAAACATAGTCTTTCCCGTACCTGGAGGCCCATGCAACAATAAGTGACGAAATGGAGCCTTGTTCTTTTTCGTATGTGCCGTGGAAACTGCAATCTTTCGTAGTTGTGAATCCAGGGTATCTTCTAACACAATGCCCTTCAACGCATCTTGCGATGAAACTCCAAGTCCAGTCAACCGTTGAGCAGAGGATATAGGATGTTTCAACATCTGCGACACAGTGACTCGAGAAGTCTCACGGACAAGACTAGGTTTACCCAGTCGTGCCTTTTTCATAATAGAATTGTTGATGATTTGAAGTCAATATACAAGAGATACTCACGATGCAGTATAGAAAATTGCACTGCCATGGAAACTCACCTCAATAAATCTACCACCAATACCAGCAGCCGTCTTGGCAGAGTAAATACCCACCGCTGCCAAACTAACCATGAACGCTGTATTTCTCAACTTTTCTCCATCAGTCAAATAACTCGACAGTCCTTCACCAAGCATTTTCCCTCCATCCGACACTGCCTTCAACACCGTATTACGATTTTCAGCCGCCTCCAAACGTACTTTATCCAAAATCAAATCATGATTCTCACGTTCTTGACGAATACGACCCTCTGCCTCAGCCTGAGTCTTGGCAAGCTCCGTCTTCGTTCGAAGATCAGCTTCAATTTCGGCAGTTTTACGACGCATCGATTCCTGACGCTCTACCATCTCCTCTTGCTTCTTCAATTGTTCATCCTGCATGTATTTTTGAGCATTCAGCATATCCACTTGTCTCTTCCTCTCTAACTCATCTTTGTACTCACTCCTATGCTTATCATGCTGCGTTTGCGCCTCCAGAGTCTTTCGTGCCTCTTCCGCCTCAGCCTGAATGTTCTGTTGACGCAATTGTTGAGAATATGCATCCATCTCGGCTCGTTTCGCAGCGGCTTCGTGCTGCTTGGTGGCCTCCTGAGTTTTGACTAGTTCAATTGCAGATGATGCATTGCGACTGGCATCGAGTTCACGAGCTGCTTTTGCGGCACGTTCGAGGCCCTCGGGGTCGAAGCCGGTGACGGAAGATCCACCGCTGCGAGTTGGAGCATTTTCTGGAGACATTACTGATGAAAGAGATTCATCCTTCTTTGGTTTCTTTCCTGCACCGCCAAACATGATTATTCTTGTTTTTGCTTATGAAGTAGGTTTATTCTATTCCGTTGTGGGTAGGCAAGAGATTGTGATGATGTTCAATGCAATTGACTGGCTGCAGTATGAAGTGATTGATATGCCCACACTCCCACATTGCGGCCAGCTGGCTGGCTGTCCTGGTCGATGGTCGCGGTCGAGCTGTCAAAAGATTTTTGGCTTGGCTTGGATCTGGCCGTCGTGTGTGCTAGTCCCGTCTCTTTCGTGACTTAGCATTTTTCACAACTCCACGTTGTGAAAAATGCAAAATCTACAATGAGTAAACTCATAATAAGATATAATTGCACCTACCAGGCCGCCTGAAGATTCACTCTCTATTGTAGTCGTCTCAGACAACCCATCGACACTCTGATGTTACATGTGAGAGACCTCGATGGGGTCCGAGTAATCTCTATTGGTGAAGAAGATGCAACTGCCAACTCCGTGAAACAACGCATCATTGCAATAACACCTATACCAATAGATAACCTATCTTTGTTTTATGGTGGTGTTGAACTACTGGGGGATGAGAACCTATTGTCGGATTATAGTGGAATCGCCCCTAACTCGACCATAATTGTGACGACCGAAAGAGGAGTGGAGACCAATTGCCCACATGTCTATTATGATTTGCATACCACTGTAGCATTAGACGAGTTTGAAGGTCAACTGAACCATCCTGATGATCACCAAAGAGATGATGACAGCTTTTCCTCCAGAGAAATTGATGTAATTCATACAGACAACAATCAAAACCAGATTGTTTATATATGCTGGCTCGAGGTTAGGGACTTAGCGGAAGCAATTCGTGCAGTTGAGGTTGCTCATGGAGGAGACACAACGTTTTCAACTCGACTACCACAATACACAAAAATCAGTAGATGTAGCACCTGGCAATCATTTCGGAAAAAGATCCAAGATATGAGAACATTCATCAACTTTGCAAAGATTAGATATATTGCTCTATCATTCCCAAGAAATTCGGTTCATGCCGAGGCAGCACTTCACGCTGCCTATGCTTTCGTCCGTGGCAATGGAGAATGGTTTCATTTGAGCACTTATGATAGAGCGTGTATTGCTAGCCTCTTTGAACGTATGAAAGATATAGTGGGCGGGGAAGTCATTTATGGCTGCACAGACCCGCATCTTGGCTGCCACTTCAACCAGATTGCCATGGATACTCATCATGATGGAAGTGTTTATTGTGCTTGGTATGGATGGAGTGCGAGAGAAAGGAAGGTAATCAACATCCTGCTAAACGACCCAGCAACTCCAGTCGATATAAGACAATCATGTAAGAGGATGTTAGCTTGTAAGGTTGGTTGTGTGTATGATTCAACTGTACGCAGACGATTGTCAAAAATGCTTTGGGCTTGCGGGTTCATCAACAATGCAATGTATACTGCGTATCTTACCAACAGCCCATTCTATCATGAAAGAGAGGAACATCGCATCCTAAATAATGCTGGACGCTGGTCGGGATATGGAGAGTGGTTTGTTAATTCAGTGGAACAACAACCAGCACAGCAGATAAGAATTAGGAGAAGGACGTCTCGACATCTACAAACAAGATACGATTGGGATTACTACAGGTACTTGATCCGTACAGGTTTTATTACAACTACGACTATTGCTCGTTTGGTGCAAATGGGAAGATTAAGTGCAAGTAGATGATCATGATTGTAGATACTAAATTCATTTATGTGTTTCATGGATACAAATTCTCTGCTTGCAGTTGGGTCTCTTTTACATCACCTGTGATTTTCATCATGATTTCAAAGAAATCCTCCTTGCTTGGAGGCTGAAGAATGGCATCGGCCCCGGACATAAGCACACTCTCAGTTTGTTGTGTGATTCTATAAACTCTGGTTGCTATTGCCGTCAAATGTTTGTCAGTCGTCATTTTCACAAGCGGATCTGATCTATGAAGAGAAAACCGCAAGTATTTAATAGAGTGTTCCAACTCAACCTCACGATGATCTTTCTTCAATGACAACAACAACGTTTCCACACTCTTCGTACTATCATCATCTCTTTCCTTCCATAATGGAATGATTTGATCCAAGATTTTTCTTTGTGCATCTTTGAGAAATAATGTCATTCGACTAAAAGCACAGAGCGTCTTATCTCCGTGTACGATGCCTGGAAACCACGCTTCAATTCGTGCTTGCTCTTCTTGTCGTTGCTCCTTCTCTGCTGCTGCTTTTGCTTCTGCTTTTGCTTGCCGTTGCTCCTTCTTTGCTGCTTCTGCTGCTGCTTTTGCTTCTGCTTTTGCTTGTCGTTGCTCCTTCTTTGCTGCTGCTTCTGCTGCTTCTGCTGCTGCTTTTGCTGCTGCTTTTGCTGTTGCTTTTGCTTGTCGTTGCTCCTTCTTTGCTGCTTCTGCTTGTCGCTCAATCTGAAATACTTCATTCCATACTTCGTTTCGCCGCTTCTCTGCTAATGCTGCTTCGCCTGAAAGATCTGTCTCAATGCTCCATTTTGTCAACAACTCCCTTTCCTTCCCCATGAGCGCGATGACTTTCTGCTTTGTTGTGTTATCTTCCAACGCATTGACTCTATTCTCTAAACGGGTGATATTTTCGAAATGGAATTGCTTCGTCTTCTCTAATCTTGCTGCTGCTCTTGCTGCTGCAGCAGCTGCTGCTGCTGCTTGTCCTTGCTCCTTCTTCTCTAATTTTGCTCCTGCACAACAAGTCCTTCTTCTCCTCGCATCGGTAAACCAATTACACAGCTGTTTCTTATCAATCCCCGCCTTTTCCAGCAATGTGATTTTCTCTTGTTCTGACGGGTATGGATTATTGAGATGTGACATTAACCATTCATTGAGAATGATAGCGGCACCTTGTGGAAACCCCTTCTTCTTCTTTGATTTTTGCAGCTGCGTCGTCGCAGCACAAATTTGCGCCGCCAATCCAGATGCTCCCTTTGGCGCATTGCCTGCCGATGGGATCGCTGCATTGTTTGCCACAGAGAGCACAGTTTGAGGAGACGCAATCTCCCGCCCGATGATTGATGCGCCATTATTACCATTCCCCCGGTGTACTTTTCTCTTTCTATCATTGAGTGCATCATCTTGGCGTCTTTTTGAGGCGGAGGGTGCACTCGTCCCACCTGCGCTTTTGGGTCGATGGTCGCGGTCGAGCTGTCAAAAGATTTTTGGCTTGGATCTGTCAATCCCTTTTTGAATGGCAGGCGGCAGCTGGCAGACGTGAGCTTTTACACCCGTCTTCTTTCATCATGAAATGAAGATGCACGCCTGCGCCCATCAAAGAGTGCAAAACAACCAAAGCCAGCGCCGCCGCTCTCAGCCTACGATAAGAGAGGAGTATACATCGAAAAGCTTTTGTGAAAAGTCAACCTTTTGCTAGCCACTGAAATACGCACAATATAATAATATCAAAATCATGGTGGTTAGACTTCGACTCCAGCGATTCGGCCGCACACACTCTCCATTCTATCGAATGGTGGCAGCCGACTCCCGTGCCCCCCGCGATGGAAAGTTCCTAGAAATCATCGGAACATACAACCCCATCGCAAACAGTGCAGGAATTAAAGAGATTCGTCTAAAGGCGGATAGGATTCGCTATTGGATATCGGTGGGTGCTCAGCCTTCGGAACGTGTGGCGTGGATATTAGGCAAGTTTGGGATATTGCCTCCTCCGCCGCAGAGGTTTAGTGTGCAGAGGATGATTCCAAAGAAGAATCGGGAGGCGGAAGATTAAATGAGGGGGGGATCGTTAGACTTGCGTATGCATCGATGAAATCAAAAAGACAAACATTAATACGGGGGGAGCGAATTGTTGAGCAGCGATAGATTCAAAAACAATCAATCATTTACTGAGGGGGAGTGAGTTGCTAGTGCAAGACATAGTACAATATTATAATCACAACGTTATTTACACTCATCAACAATGAACTTGATTTTCTGTGCGCGGTACTTGCTTGAAACAATTGTATTACTTTAAAACGAGTCTGTTATTTGAGCCTGACGTACCTAATTAGCTAATGTAATGAAATGCCACCGTTGAAAGCAAAGGCGGCAAATGCTAGAGCCACTGCCACGGCAGCGTAGAATGGATCATCACCAGTGAGTTCAAACTTTTGTCTCCTCTCTCCACCACCCTTACCTTCGATAACGCTTGAGTCTTCAACGTCGATGGTTTTGCTCCCTCCTAAAAAGGTTTGTTCAACCCAACCTCCGAGTCCACGCTCTTCAGCTTGAAAGCGTTCTCTCCGTATCTTGTCGTAGTCGCCCTTCAGTGTGAAACCACTGACATTTGGACATGATTCTAATGCCACTATGCAATCTACTACAGATCCATCTTGCTCCATTGTCTCGGCTAACGCATCTAGTGCTCCGAGGTTCTGTCGCAGCAAACCAAACGCATACCCTAAGGCAAATCTCGTTCTGTTGTCCATTTCTTTCTCATCCATACCACTGCTATTACCCTCATTCTCACGACGTAATCTACGCTCCTTGGCGTCGTCACTAAATGATCCAAACTCAGCATCATCACCATCATCACTAGTCTTCTTTGCACTGACAGAAGCTCCATATATGCGACGTAACTGAATTAGATCAGCGACGCCACCCTCTGCATTGCCGTATGCTAATATTTCAGCACAGGCGCCTGCTACACTAATCACGGCTAGTTTGTCGACTGTTTCCTCATCGAAACCACGAAATGGCCAGGACACTGTAGGATCATCTTGTGGAGAAAGAGCATATGTAGAAGTATCTGCTGCTTCTTCATCACGGAAAAACTGACCTGTCTAACGCGCTACCACCCTGACCATCTTTGGAAAAGTACGGGCGTTCTTCAACGTTTACTAATGACTCATCACTTGCGTCGTCTAGTTTTTGAGATGCACGCTTAGCATCAAAGCCTAAAACTCTGGCCCTATCTTTTCCCACATCATCGTCACTCAGAGGATAGAACTCAACAGCATTCTTCACTGCGTTATTTGCTTGATATGCCTTTACAGGCCAACCCAATAAATGGCCGACTAGAAAATGACCAGCTTCATGCTGTATCATCCTCTTACGGTAGGATGGAAAGAATCTCCTTTGGATACTCACCAAAGTTTCAGATAATTCGGATGGCAATGCTAGCCCATACCCAACCAGCACCAATGGTGAAAAACACAATGCCCATACGACCAAGAAGCGAATAATTTCAGGAATATACACCACTGTTCCAAGAATTGCTATTTGTGTAGTTTGCTGGGCAATAATGGCAGATGATGCACCAGCCACAAAGACGCAAAGAACGGCCAAGCTTGCTCTATCGATATCTCTATCTCCATTTTGTTCGATTAAGTCATATATCTTGTATTTGGAATTGATTGTGCGGGTTTGTAGTGATAGCTCAGCATCGCTTATTGGACGAGATGATAGATTGCGTGGTATTTTTACAGAACCCCACAGTCCGATCGCTGCTGTTGTTGTTGTTGTTTGATTGTTCTGGAGTCGAAGAAGAGAGTGCTTGGTCAAGAACTTTGATTGCAGCCGATCGAGTTCGGCATGATTCAAGTGTTGCAAGTGTATCCAAGTCAATTTGTGATTGCAACTCGTCTACACTGCCAACTTTACTGCTACTGAGGCTGTTGCTAACAATGCTACTGGAGAGCGGAACATGTCTTGTGATCGATGTAGGTGCAAAGCCGTTGGCAACTGTGCAAGAGGCAGATGCAAAGCCAATGAGAGACGAGCATTGTGGGGCTGTAGGAGTGATGGTAGGGTTCCGCATTATGTCGTTTCCGCTATAGATGAATAATTATGTCAAAAGCAACTACAACTATGAGATTGTGGAACAAAGTCGTATCACTATGCGAGAGTTTGGAAGCAAGAGAAATCTTGTCATGGTTATGTCGCTCGATGCCGCTGAATAGATAGCAAGAAGTGAAAAAGTGAGGTGGCTCAAAGAAGTGGATACGTGTCTTAATCTTGGCGCGTCACACTTCCGCTTGTTGCTTTTATGCTTGAGTTTCCTACGCGATATGGCGCAAGCAAGATGGCTATGGGTGGTGGGTCAATCCGGTGTTTCATTATTCCATATTGAGCAGAGTGGGCGGGAAATTGTGATATCATAGCGGACGTGTAAAGGTTTCAGATCTGGCCACTAAAGTAAAAAGTACGATGCCTCTACGGATGATAGTGTCAGAACTCCAGACGATATCAGCGTCGATATCCTCTCCGAGATCTTAAATGAAGAAGTTATAGAGTATCGCATTTCTCCTCTAGGCAGAGGTGTTCTTTCTAATGTGCAAACTCTCGATGTGACGCTATCTACTTGGGACGGTTCAATTCATAGCCAAGTTTCGTAAGGATGAGATTCCGCTAGAGGATTTATCCAATGTAGAGGGTGCCTTCTATCACCTCGTAGATGAGTTAGAAGAGGTAAATGAATTTCCATTCCGACTGCCAAAAGCTCTTGCTACGGGTTCTCATTGGCTTTTGCTAGGAGTATATCTCGGAAAATGTAACAACTTTAGATGTCTATCAGAGCTGTCCAATGAATCAATTTGACGACTGATTCATCGGTTGGCCAAGATGCATGAATACTGTTGGGTCGATTCTTCAAACTCAACAAAAATGGCTGAAATAACTAAACAAGTACTTCTGCCAAATATTGGCACCTGCTCCAGGTGCAGGCCATTCCTTGCCTTCCTCTACAAGACAAGAGCAATTTGCAGCAGCTTGGCCTGCTGTAAAAAAGCGCTTGGTTCCCTTTTTCTCATCAGAATCCTTGCAGAGTTTAGACGACATTGTAGAATGGGAGTGCTGCTTCTGAAAGAATTAAAATGATACAGAACGTGTAGAGGAGAAAAGGTATACGTTGGTTCACGGTGACTTTCACATGGGTAACATGCTGCTACCAACAGAGATTGAAGGTGATGTAGATAGGAGACCATGGCTTGTAGATTGGTCATTTAGTGGAATAGGGAATCCTTCAGTTGATCTTGTCTTTTTCATGGCAATGAATGACATCACAGCTCAAGATACTGAACGGGTCCTTCAAGTACTATCAGTGTGGTAAAAGAGAGATCCCAACTGTCATGGAATGACTTCCTCGCTATGTTTCGACAATGTCTACTCAATCAGTTCATCATCCTTGTGTGTTATGATAGTCTCTGTAGAACAATGGCAGACTCATCAAGTGATGAAAGAATGGTCGAGGTTCAACATGCCATTTTGACCGTGTAAACACAGATGTGCACAAATGATTCTTCTGTACAATTATAACGATGGCGAATATACTCCCAATAGCATAGTAATTTGATGAAATGGGTGTCGTTACTAGATAAACGAATGCAAATCTTATCTAAAACAAAATAATTACAGCCAAATTTCGGCCACATCCGTTCATATCACAACCTCTGAGCACATGCAGGGCACTTGCGGCTTCGGTTCTTGATATTCACATCAACGCATTGTTGGCAAAACATATGACGGCATCGAAGCAAAATACACTTCTTCTCGCGAGTATTGCATACAGGACAGTTGATCTTGCGATCAAGATACGTCACTTGCCCCTTCAGTTGCTCAATTGTAAACGATGAAGCAGCGTCGCCACCACAGTACTTCCAGCGATACTTGCTACCTTCATTGCAGCTTCCGTGGCTTCCTTCTTAGCGACAGCTAGTGGACTCCATCATTTGCATTCTTCTCGTCTTCTTTTTCTGTTCTCGGAAAACAAGTTCATCGCATCTCGCTCGAGCCGCATCAGCCGGTCCTTTGCACACTGCGGCGGTGCTTTCCTTTGATTGAAGTATAAGTCCGTTCCATTTGTTCCTTTTCTTTTCGAAGCGTCTCGCATTCCTCTTTCAGTGTTTCACAATCTCATTCAAGGGTCATCTTTTTCCTTCACAGCTTCTCTCCGACTCTGTCTTTGGCATTGGCGGCCAATCTGGCAGCAAGAGCAAGCTGTTGCGCACTGCTAGATTTTTCCTTTAGCTTTGCACTGAGTGTCTGCAGCTCTTCGTTGCGTTGTTTAGATGTAAAATGGTTGACAAAGATTTGGCATTCATGTCACTTCTTTTTCCGAACTCTGTTTGAGCAGTCTAGCATTTGTTTTCATGAGAGTGTCTCTCTCCTTCTCGGCTCTCTGAAAATTACATGAAGTCACAATAGTGCACAAGATATGAGTAAGGTGTATATTTACGGCATCATCGACAACAATAGAGCAATTTGTTCACTTACCTCTTGCTTCAACTTCGCCTGGTCCTTACTGAGAACAGCTGCTGAAACCCCTTCCTTGCCCTACGATAATCACGTTGCAATTTTTCAATTGTAGGATCGCCAGAACCTGTACTCTGTTTCTTCAACAGTTCAGGGGATTTCAAAGGATCTGCCTCTTTTGTTCGATGCTCTAGCAGCTGCCTTCTCGGCAACCATTTTGGCATTCTTCGACTTCAGATCCTCCTAACTTACTTTGTAGCTGCTCATTCATTTGGAGAGCATCGTTCAGGGTCGCACGAACTGTATCCATACGACTCACAGATTCGAGTGCCTGATGCCAATTTGATCTCTAAACTCAGCGGTTTTCTTTGCATTCGTGAATAGATCTTTGCCATCTAGATCCGCAGCCTCTCCTTTTGAAACTGGAGTCAGGTTGTGAATACTGCGAGAATCAGTTCAACCCAGCGACGTTCGTGCTTTCCTTCCATATCCGCTAGAGTTTCTTTTGTAAGTCGAGGTCACCTTCGCCGCAGCCCAACTTTCCTTATTTTTTCGGCATCTTTTATGCTTCTGCGCTCAGACGTTCTGAAGTTCGAGAAGTTTTACCATCATATCAATAAATAGAGGTGTTTTGCGAATGGCTTCATCGTTTGGTGCATGTGTGTTGCTCTCTTTGGGGAGAAGCCAATGAGTTGATACGTTTTAGCTGCTCTTCCTTTTCTGTAAGAAGCTGTCATGAGGAGTGATAAAATAATGCGTGCTGGTGAGAAATCACACTAAAAATATCCAAGTTAGGTGCTCAAAAAAACGGAAGACATCTTACCTCTGCTATCTTCTTCTCTCTAGTTTCCGCAACACCTGTACATCTTGGACATGTTTCTTCAACTGAGCACTTCTCGTACTTGCAGCAGATGTTTCCTTCGACGCAGCTGTAGCTGGGCTACTCAAAACAGTGGGCAGTTGGTGATGAAGATGCCTTTATTCTCATTCGCTCCATCCAGCGTAGCCAAAGTTTCCATAAATGAAAACCCCGTTGTCTTCCTTCTCGACAGCTTTGAGAACGTCCTCCATCGGACATACGGCCACTTGCGAGGCGATACAGTCCCCTCCTGACCCTTCGTTCAGATGCCAAGTCCTCGTTCCTAGCCTGAGCCATTTCCTCTAATCTAGAGTCCGTGGCTTGCCCCCAATTCTGTGCCTCGATGTAAGTAGCCAATCTGTTCCTTTCAATTGCGGGATATAGACGCGGATTAGTTCGCAGCAGGACCGCCATTAGCTTATTCCCCGTCTATACTGCCTTGACGCCGTAATAGGACCTAATACACAGCTCTTCAACGCTAGTAGCCGCCCCTGATGGGAATACTGATACCGTCGCAAATCCTTCCATTTTCATTCAAGGGACGCACAGACTAATTGTTCTCGTCAATTAGATCTTTGACATTCCTCCTTCCTTGGAATCGTTGCCTTTAGAAATAATTTCTCAAAAAGATGCATATCATTCCACATGGTAATTCTTATCATCACTGTGGCAATGCCGCATTTTTTGAATACTGTTCTCGGGGGTCCACTATTTTGTGACCAACGACTTCCAAAATACGCAAAGAATGGAGCCCTTTATGAAGGACTTTGAGAATTGAGTAGTCTCCACAATGCGAAGGAACTGCCAAACACATGGCGAAGGTTGGACTGGACGGCTCCCATTTAGTGGAGATGTATCCCTTGCAGAGTCAAAGGCAATGTCAGCAATTTAGCACAACAAACGCACATGATTAACTAAAAGAAATAACCCAAAAAATTATAAGTACAAAACACTACCTTCTGATTGGGGGAGAATTGATAGGTCGCCATTTCTTTGGCCTAGCGCTTCTTCAATCCCTCTACCTATGCTTCCTTTATCAATTTCCCCCAATGTCTTTTCCCTGCACATTCGGGCCACTCATTCCTTCTATAGTCCCGCTCCTTCTCGAGCGATGATAAATTTGTCTTCTGTAGTGCATAATAAATTCAGAAAGCAAGAGATTTGATTCTTGATGTTTCCAGATAAAAACGGGACGAGTTGGAATCATTCACCTTCTTCATCGTCCACTATTAGCCGATTGCTATACTGCGATGCCGTCTCCCCTTTTCGCGCGTGCTAGACCCTACATTTTCCGTTCCATCTGATGATTTCGGGGAGCTTGGAATCTGCAAAGACACCATTTCCAGCACCTATTGTGCGCGTTGGGGCGACCGTCTGGTCGGTTTCTTGTGATGGGCTGTCGCGATGCATTGTTAATACGTCTATTTGTGGCCGATTACCGGCGTAGACATTCTCGACAATTCTTATTTCCCCACCCCTTCCAATTCGCATTGTGTCGACTCAATTGAGATGAGGCGGGAGGATCGGAGATTGGAGCAGGACATTGACAATTGACCGAGGTACTAGCTGGAGTGGTGCCTCCGGACCATTCGAATCGGCACTTTTATTAGCCCGGGGCGTAACCACATTATTCATACCATTCATCCCCACGTTGATGATTAGTGGTCTGGAGGGCCATGTGATTGGACATTGGACCCACCTCCACTCTCTTGCCGTCACGCGTTTCAGGCACAGAGAGCACGTGTCATTTCGTCGCCCCTTGACTATCATCAAAATAATAAGTAACAGTTGATTGCGTGTTATTTAGATACTTCCAGCAGGAAGTTATTGAGATCCTCTCATAAATAAATAAATTATAAATTTGTGTGCACATGCGGATAAGGAAGATAAAGAGATTAAGTTTCAGAAGGGGAGATCGTCAGAAGATATGGATTGTCAAAGAAAGAATAATTACTATTCTATCGTTGAACGATGCTATGTACAGTTTGGATATCAGATTATTTGTCATTCTTCCGTCTCGGACCGCCGGCGGTGTTCCATCAAGGCCCAGCACCTGGCGTAAATTATTTGCAAATATCCGCTCATTTTGTTTGCACACCCGGCGATAAAATCACTCATATTCATAATGCCTCAAGTTATAGCTATCCTGCATTATCTTCTGTTTGCAATCTGCAGTTGCTGATTTCCCATCAAACAGCAGATTCCCAACCTCGCTCCTTCACGTGCACTAATACCTTCGCGGGATTACATGTTCCCTCCCATCTCGTGCTCAGAGGAACCCTAACAAGCATCAAATGCCTCCACGGCAACAGCCCTCCTCTATGCGTAAATAAATTACAGAAGATGAATGCTCACCTTACATACTTTTGAACATCCAATGGGGGATGGAGTTGCTAAAGCCCAGCCTCCTCCCCCACTGAACAATGATATCAACTCGTCGTCCGATTTTTGGATTTGCGTGTCGCTTGATTTGACGCCTCGCTTTTGTGTGTGGCGGATTTAAACGTCGGAGGCGTGCACGACTGTTAGCAGATATTTAGGTCTGACGGAAGGATCTTGTAGAGAGAGAGCAACTTATGGAAAGTAAGTATGTATGCAATAAGAAGCGTAGGCTGCTTAAACATTCAGGGTAGGTGTCTCATGGTAGCATATTCATATGTTACAGGTTAATTATTCATTGTTTATTCGTGTCTTTCAGTGAAACTTTGTCCAAATACAAACTAGAATTATGGAGATTGCCTTCCACATGAATGTATGCTTTGTCTCTTGCTTGTTTGGCTCTCCATTAACGCCTAGGCAAATCTTACTCTTGTAAACGAGGCCCACCATCCTATGCACATGGTGTGAACTCTCCACGCTCTCCACATAGATCTAAAGGCCTTTACTCAATACATTTAATCTGTTCTGGTGTCAAGCCACT
>JAHBBA010000179.1:0-18533 GCA_018806925.1 Skeletonema costatum | reverse complement strand
GGCCATCCATCAGAATAAAACCTACACAGGGCAGCTCAATCCACGACTGGTAGTCGATGTGGTCAAGGAAGATGATGGATCCCGTAACTGGGAGCTTATCTCGTCCGTTGTACCCACGCTGGAGAGACTGTACCCCCAGTCCATGGCGAAGCTAAGAGGAAGGTGGAGAATTTGGAGGACTGGACGATGATGAGGTCACTATGGCAGGAGCAACTGCATCTGCATTTGGTAGGCTCCAAATGGGAACACCAGGAAGCGTAGTAGGAGGTGCTAGCCAAGGCATGTGGAATGACGAAGTTTCACAGATCGGAGATGTAGCCGAACGCAATCGCCCTGCCGCTCAATCGCCACGCCTTCCAACAGTGCGCCCAGCACAAAGCGCTGGGCGTCGTGCTGCCCCCGAAGTGGCAGCCCAAAGGGACTACAACCGCCAAGTGTCTAACAATCTGAAGATGTTGTGGGTTGAGAAGCGAGCAAAGTGTGGATCCACAAAGAAGGCAGCCAGAGAAGGAGAGCTGCCCCCACTTCCTAAGTCCAAGGTGGCTGGCCACGTGAACGACCCCATGTGCCTCAACTACCATGTGATGGATTTTTGTCTGGACAACTGCAGGGAGAAGTATGACCATGTCCCGTACACCGAGGAAGAGTTGACCGACATGAAGGAGTGGGTGAACACAAATGCTACCAGAAGGGCGGAGGACGACCGCACCCGTAACAGGAGGAATCGCCGTGGAGGTGGAGGTGGAAGAAACGAATGAATGATAGGCGTGGGGTTAAGAGCTAGTGCACCTAAGAGAAGTAACAATGAGTTGAACGATGTACAAGCACCCCTGTCGCCACCATCATCCATAGTAGTCCCACCTTGTGTTAAGAAGATCCGAACAGAGCACGGCGAAAATAGGTATGCCATATTGGCAGACCTGAAGAGCCCAGAGCAGGCAGTAGAGCAATCGGCTGTTGCCAAAGTGAGCCTGTTACAACAAGAATTGAGTGACAGAAGGAATGCCCTATTAGAGAGCAAGCTGAACCTTGGTCGCAAGAGGAAGCAGTCTTCCTCACCAACCCCGAGCAACACCATGCTCAGGGCCCAAGCACCGGCGTACCAGCCGAGTGGAAAAAATAGAGATGAACTGAAAGTCCAAGTGTTGAGAATGCAACTACGGAAAAGAACTACCAAACTTAGAGCGGAGGCTGCGTGGTACCAACCGTCACAGAAGGCGCCAGAGACGCTGCCACCCTTGGTGGTACCTACGCCCAAAACAGTGGTAGACAAGCCAGAAGAGTTGCCGGGTGAACTAGGTGAGTACATCACTGCTGATGTTGCACTACTGCAGGAATTGGGTTGGTCGAAGTTCGTTCAACAACTGAGGAGCCGCAGCGATTTTACAAACTTGGAAAATGTCCACCACCCAGCGAAGCGACTGTTAAAGTTCTACCGAGAGAGAGGCGCACCGGTTAAGCTGTCCCACCCAAGCATGGACGCAACAGCGGATTAGGACAGCCATGAAGAGAGGCCCTCACAAGTCCTGCCATGAATACATGGATTTCTTGCGTGAGGAATTTTGGGATATGAGGTCGAAGTCTCAGTGGGTTGTTCTCCCTTACAGCGTCGTGAAGGACCTTCCTGGACTGCGCATTTCACCACCGGGGGTGGTGCCACAACGCGATCGACGACCAAGATGGATCGTAGACTATTCGTTCTCGGACGTCAATGCCGAAACGCTCCCACTAGCAGCAGTCGAAAGCATGCAGTTCGGCCATGCACTTGATAGAATACTTCGTGAAGTATTGCTAGCCGATCCAGCCTTAGGACCAGTACAATTGTTGAAGGTAGACATCAGCGATGGCTTCTACCGCATCAACCTCAACGTTGATGACATTCCAAAGTTAGGGGTGGCATTTCCCACCAAGCCGGGAGAAGAAGAGCTGGTGGCTTTACCGTTAGTCCTCCCGATGGGTTGGAAGAACAGTCCTCCAATATTTGTTACCGCTACAGAAACCATCGCCGACCTAACCAACCAAAGGTTGAAGTCCAACATCCAGCATCATCCTCACCACCTCGACGACGCAGCCGAGGCAGTGCCATCACCAGCACCACCAATCTTTCCACCGTCAATATTACGACCACCCTGTCGAGCATTGCCAGGATACAGTCCAGCACCTCGATCACAACATCAGAGGAGAGTACGGTGGAGAGGAAAGTACGTGAAGACAGCACCGATTGGAACTCCAACACCTACTTCGCGTGATCCTTGCCTTCCTAAAAGAGCACAGCCGGTATCATATGTGGATGTATTTGTAGATGATTTTGTAGCCCTAGCACAACAGAGTGGTAACAGTCGACGGGTCCGCCGCACGCTACTTCATGCAATAGATGACGTCCTTCGGCCGATCGATAAGCTCGATAGTCCCCAACGAAGAGAACCTGTGTCCTTGAAGAAGCTGAAGCAAGGTGATTGTTCTTGGGGCACTATCAAAAATGTCCTGGGGTGGATTGTCGACACAGTGGCGATGACCGTGCACCTACCACTACATCGAGCGGAAAGACTGGCAGAGATTCTAGCAAGCATCCCCATCACCCAGAAACGCACTAGTGTGAAGAAGTGGCACAAAGTTTTAGGTGAACTGCGATCCATGTCCCTGGCACTTCCAGGAGCCAGGCATCTTTTCAGCCACATGCAACATGCGCTCTCAACAAAGATCAAGACCCGTGTGAACTTGAACCGAGGGGTGCACGACGCACTACAAGATTTCCGATGGCTACTCCGAGACTTGCAGCGACGGCCTACCAGGATTGCGGAATTAGTGCCACTGCTCGCATCTGCTGAAGGGCATCACGACGCTTCCGGCAAAGGTGCTGGAGGAGTGTGGTTCCCAGCCAAACACCTGGTGCCTCGCAAGGGGTACAAGAATGCACCAGTACTGTGGCGACTCAAATGGCCCAAGTACATCATTGACAAGCTTGTCACTTCCAAAAATCCGGATGGAACTATCTCGAACTCAGATTTGGAACTAGCGGGAGGTTTGTTGCACCTTGAAGCAATTGCACAATGTTTTGACGTTCGGGAGCGGACGGTGTTGAGCAAGACGGACAATCTAGCAACCCTGTTCTGGCAGCGGAAAGCAAGCGCCACCACCACAAAAGTGCCTGCCCATCTACTACGTCTGTTCGGAATACATCAGCGCCTCCATCGATACGTTCCACGCCACGACTACTTGTCGGGCCCATCAAACCCCATTGCTGATGCCGCTTCACGTGATTTTAACTTATCTTGGCCTCACCTCTTGAACTCTTTGTCACCTTATTTACCAAAGCGGGCATCTTGTCAAGTATGGACACCGAGCAACGAAGTCGTTTCCTCAGTGATTACAGCACTGCAAAACAAGCGATCAACGCCGGAGTCTCTGTGGGCCGAGCCAAGGCAGCCAGTTCAGTCTGGGAGATCTGGCAGAACTACTGTGCTGACCTGGGCCTCGACCCCTTTCTCGAAGCCATCCAAGACAAAGTACCAATCCTACAAGTCTTTGCACAGCGAGTTCGCAGTGGCAAACTTGCATCCAACGGCAATCCCATCCTCGCTAGATCGGTTGAAGATTACGTACGGCACGTTGCACAGACGTTCAAAAGTGTGGGGGCCCCGGACCCACGCATGAAGGAAGGATGCGCCAAACTTGATTTTCGGCTCACACGTCTACAAGCTGCATGGGCAAAACAAGACCCGCCCCCGCACCGGGTCAAACCGCTGCCGATCCAAGTCATCAGGTTGATAGCATCCTGGGCACAAGAATCGAGCCAGGATGCCGTGAAAGCTACATCGGACATGATTATCCTTGCCTTCTTCTTTCTCCTGCGGCCAGGAGAATATGTCGATACAAATGCGGAGTCCACTCCCTTCACATTAGCCGATGTGAGTCTGTATACAGGTGATATCTACCTGAACCCTGCAACTTCATCCGAGTTACAGCTCTTGGCTGCTACAAGAGTCACGCTCACGTTCACCACCCAAAAGAATGGAGTCAGAGGCGAGGTTATTGGCCTCTGCCGCAGTGGAACCGCAACTGTCTGCCCCGTCCTTGCCGCAGCGCGTCGTGTCATCTACCTTCGATCACATGGAGCCCCTCCAGGCACCCCGCTGGCACGACTTTTCAGCGCCAGTAGAATTACAGCCAGTGACATCACCCGCACCATCAGACAGGCTGTCACCCTGCTGGGGGTGGACCTCGGCTTCACCCCAGGTGATGTCTCAGCTCGATCCCTTCGCGCTGCCGGAGCCAACGCGCTCCTCTTGTCCAATGTGGACCCCAATATCATCCGCCTAATCGGCAGATGGAAGTCAGACGAAATGTTACGCTACCTCCACGTGCAGGCAGCTCCCCTCATGGCAGACTATGCTAAGAAAATGCTCCAAGGGGGGCACTACACGCTGCTGCCCAACGAGCAGCAGCCCCTCCCCCCGCAATTGATTCCTGATGGGAACATGGTACCTCTCCACTAACCCACTGCCTCCTTTCCAGTCTTGGCCGCTGGTTTTCTAAGCTAGTGATGACGTGAAAGTACCGCTTTCCTGCCTAATTCGCCCCTTGCGGGACGCCGTCCCGATAAGCCGTCGCACGCCAGGGCCTCAGCCGCCCTCGTCAGCCGTGCCATGCCCGTTGAACCTCAGTCGGCCCCCACCCACAGCCTGAGCGCCCTCCCCAATGGGTTGAGAATAAGACGCTCGGCCAGTGGCTGCTATTGAGCAGCCCCATGCTTGTTAGACCCGTCTCAAGACGGGCCTCCCCCCAAGTGTCTGCGACGCACGGTTCCCGTGCTCTCAAGTCTCGTTGGCCTGGTCGTCCCCTTGTGATGACCAACCCAACTCACCTATTCTTCGCTCCGCTCAGTTCACCCCACCCATACCCTCCCTTTATGGCCTAATGGCGGCCCAGAGCCCAGCTCCCAGCCACACCACACCGTGTATCCCAACCTAGTTGGAGTGCAAACTGTGCTGCTGAGAGCAAACTCGGCTCTGGAGACAGGATTGGAAGGGCCTTCCTAGTAAAGTCCCAATTTCCTGCCACTTACGGTACTGAGTATCTACTGTACACAAGCATCATACCTACAGACGAGAACACGCCTCGAAAGCGGACAAAGTCCGCTTTCCGTGGCGAGTAGACGAAGTAGGGACAGACAGCCGACAGATGCCCCTTCTGCGAACGCGTGCGCATGTGTACAGAGCCAACACTCGAATTCCTTGTGCCTTGAAAAGAAAAAGAGAATCATGTTCATTAAATTGCAGCGTCCGACAACAGTGTCGACCCAAATGCAATATCACTAAGTAATAATTCTTAAGCCCACCCACCCACTCCTCGGCCCAGAGCCAGCTCCCAGCCACACCACACCGTGTATCCCAACCTAGTTGGAGTGCAAACTGTGCTGCTGAGAGCAAACTCGGCTCTGGGGACAGGATTGGAAGGGCCTTCCTAGTAAAGTCCCAATTTCCTGCCACTTACGGTACTGAGTATCTACTGTACACAAGCATCATACCTACAGACGAGAACTCGCCTTGAGAGCGGCCAAAGTCCGCTTTCCGTGGCGAGTAGACGAAGTAGGGACAGACAGCCGGCAGAATGACATCTGCAAAGGCGTGAGTACAAACAGAAGAACACCCGAATTCCTTGTGCCTTGAAAAGATAGAGAGAATCATGTCATTAAGTATTGCAGCATCCGACAAGTGTGTCGATCCAAATGCAATGCCACTAAATAATAATTCTTAAGCCCACCCACCCACTCCTCGGCCCAGAGCCCAGCTCCCAGCCACACCACACCGTGTATCCCAACCTAGTTGGAGTGCAAACTGTGCTGCTGAGAGCAAACTCGGCTCTGGGGACAGGATTGGAAGGGCCTTCCTAGTAAAGTCCCAATTTCCTGCCACTTACGGTACTGAGTATCTACTGTACACAAGCATCATACCTACAGACGAGAACTCGCCTTGAGAGCGGCCAAAGTCCGCTTTCCGTGGCGAGTAGACGAAGTAGGGACAGACAGCCGGCAGAATGACATCTGCAAAGGTCGTGAGTACAAACAGAAGAACACCCGAATTCCTTGTGCCTTGAAAAGATAGAGAGAATCATGTCATTAAGTATTGCAGCATCCGACAAGTGTGTCGATCCAAATGCAATGCCACTAAATAATAATTCTTAAGCCCACCCACCCACTCCTCGGCCCAGAGCCCAGCTCCCAGCCACACCACACCGTGTATCCCAACCTAGTTGGAGTGCAAACTGTGCTGCTGAGAGCAAACTCGGCTCTGGGGACAGGATTGGAAGGGCCTTCCTAGTAAAGTCCCAATTTCCTGCCACTTACGGTACTGAGTATCTACTGTACACAAGCATCATACCTACAGACGAGAACTCGCCTTGAGAGCGGCCAAAGTCCGCTTTCCGTGGCGAGTAGACGAAGTAGGGACAGACAGCCGGCAGAATGACATCTGCAAAGGTGTGAGTACAAACAGAAGAACACCCGAATTCCTTGTGCCTTGAAAAGATAGAGAGAATCATGTCATTAAGTATTGCAGCATCCGACAAGTGTGTCGATCCAAATGCAATGCCACTAAATAATAATTCTTAAGCCCACCCACCCACTCCTCGGCCCAGAGCCCAGCTCCCAGCCACACCACACCGTGTATCCCAACCTAGTTGGAGTGCAAACTGTGCTGCTGAGAGCAAACTCGGCTCTGGGGACAGGATTGGAAGGGCCTTCCTAGTAAAGTCCCAATTTCCTGCCACTTACGGTACTGAGTATCTACTGTACACAAGCATCATACCTACAGACGAGAACTCGCCTTGAGAGCGGCCAAAGTCCGCTTTCCGTGGCGAGTAGACGAAGTAGGGACAGACAGCCGGCAGAATGACATCTGCAAAGGCGTGAGTACAAACAGAAGAACACCCGAATTCCTTGTGCCTTGAAAAGATAGAGAGAATCATGTCATTAAGTATTGCAGCATCCGACAAGTGTGTCGATCCAAATGCAATGCCACTAAATAATAATTCTTAAGCCCACCCACCCACTCCTCGGCCCAGAGCCCAGCTCCCAGCCACACCACACCGTGTATCCCAACCTAGTTGGAGTGCAAACTGTGCTGCTGAGAGCAAACTCGGCTCTGGGGACAGGATTGGAAGGGCCTTCCTAGTAAAGTCCCAATTTCCTGCCACTTACGGTACTGAGTATCTACTGTACACAAGCATCATACCTACAGACGAGAACTCGCCTTGAGAGCGGCCAAAGTCCGCTTTCCGTGGCGAGTAGACGAAGTAGGGACAGACAGCCGGCAGAATGACATCTGCAAAGGTGTGAGTACAAACAGAAGAACACCCGAATTCCTTGTGCCTTGAAAAGATAGAGAGAATCATGTCATTAAGTATTGCAGCATCCGACAAGTGTGTCGATCCAAATGCAATGCCACTAAATAATAATTCTTAAGCCCACCCACCCACTCCTCGGCCCAGAGCCCAGCTCCCAGCCACACCACACCGTGTATCCCAACCTAGTTGGAGTGCAAACTGTGCTGCTGAGAGCAAACTCGGCTCTGGGGACAGGATTGGAAGGGCCTTCCTAGTAAAGTCCCAATTTCCTGCCACTTACGGTACTGAGTATCTACTGTACACAAGCATCATACCTACAGACGAGAACTCGCCTTGAGAGCGGCCAAAGTCCGCTTTCCGTGGCGAGTAGACGAAGTAGGGACAGACAGCCGGCAGAATGACATCTGCAAAGGTGTGAGTACAAACAGAAGAACACCCGAATTCCTTGTGCCTTGAAAAGATAGAGAGAATCATGTCATTAAGTATTGCAGCATCCGACAAGTGTGTCGATCCAAATGCAATGCCACTAAATAATAATTCTTAAGCCCACCCACCCACTCCTCGGCCCAGAGCCCAGCTCCCAGCCACACCACACCGTGTATCCCAACCTAGTTGGAGTGCAAACTGTGCTGCTGAGAGCAAACTCGGCTCTGGGGACAGGATTGGAAGGGCCTTCCTAGTAAAGTCCCAATTTCCTGCCACTTACGGTACTGAGTATCTACTGTACACAAGCATCATACCTACAGACGAGAACTCGCCTTGAGAGCGGCCAAAGTCCGCTTTCCGTGGCGAGTAGACGAAGTAGGGACAGACAGCCGGCAGAATGACATCTGCAAAGGTGTGAGTACAAACAGAAGAACACCCGAATTCCTTGTGCCTTGAAAAGATAGAGAGAATCATGTCATTAAGTATTGCAGCATCCGACAAGTGTGTCGATCCAAATGCAATGCCACTAAATAATAATTCTTAAGCCCACCCACCCACTCCTCGGCCCAGAGCCCAGCTCCCAGCCACACCACACCGTGTATCCCAACCTAGTTGGAGTGCAAACTGTGCTGCTGAGAGCAAACTCGGCTCTGGGGACAGGATTGGAAGGGCCTTCCTAGTAAAGTCCCAATTTCCTGCCACTTACGGTACTGAGTATCTACTGTACACAAGCATCATACCTACAGACGAGAACTCGCCTTGAGAGCGGCCAAAGTCCGCTTTCCGTGGCGAGTAGACGAAGTAGGGACAGACAGCCGGCAGAATGACATCTGCAAAGGTGTGAGTACAAACAGAAGAACACCCGAATTCCTTGTGCCTTGAAAAGATAGAGAGAATCATGTCATTAAGTATTGCAGCATCCGACAAGTGTGTCGATCCAAATGCAATGCCACTAAATAATAATTCTTAAGCCCACCCACCCACTCCTCGGCCCAGAGCCCAGCTCCCAGCCACACCACACCGTGTATCCCAACCTAGTTGGAGTGCAAACTGTGCTGCTGAGAGCAAACTCGGCTCTGGGGACAGGATTGGAAGGGCCTTCCTAGTAAAGTCCCAATTTCCTGCCACTTACGGTACTGAGTATCTACTGTACACAAGCATCATACCTACAGACGAGAACTCGCCTTGAGAGCGGCCAAAGTCCGCTTTCCGTGGCGAGTAGACGAAGTAGGGACAGACAGCCGGCAGAATGACATCTGCAAAGGTGTGAGTACAAACAGAAGAACACCCGAATTCCTTGTGCCTTGAAAAGATAGAGAGAATCATGTCATTAAGTATTGCAGCATCCGACAAGTGTGTCGATCCAAATGCAATGCCACTAAATAATAATTCTTAAGCCCACCCACCCACTCCTCGGCCCAGAGCCCAGCTCCCAGCCACACCACACCGTGTATCCCAACCTAGTTGGAGTGCAAACTGTGCTGCTGAGAGCAAACTCGGCTCTGGGGACAGGATTGGAAGGGCCTTCCTAGTAAAGTCCCAATTTCCTGCCACTTACGGTACTGAGTATCTACTGTACACAAGCATCATACCTACAGACGAGAACTCGCCTTGAGAGCGGCCAAAGTCCGCTTTCCGTGGCGAGTAGACGAAGTAGGGACAGACAGCCGGCAGAATGACATCTGCAAAGGTGTGAGTACAAACAGAAGAACACCCGAATTCCTTGTGCCTTGAAAAGATAGAGAGAATCATGTCATTAAGTATTGCAGCATCCGACAAGTGTGTCGATCCAAATGCAATGCCACTAAATAATAATTCTTAAGCCCACCCACCCACTCCTCGGCCCAGAGCCCAGCTCCCAGCCACACCACACCGTGTATCCCAACCTAGTTGGAGTGCAAACTGTGCTGCTGAGAGCAAACTCGGCTCTGGGGACAGGATTGGAAGGGCCTTCCTAGTAAAGTCCCAATTTCCTGCCACTTACGGTACTGAGTATCTACTGTACACAAGCATCATACCTACAGACGAGAACTCGCCTTGAGAGCGGCCAAAGTCCGCTTTCCGTGGCGAGTAGACGAAGTAGGGACAGACAGCCGGCAGAATGACATCTGCGAAGGTGTGCGCTGAGTACAAACAGAAGAACACCCGAATTCCTTGTGCCTTGAAAAGATAGAGAGAATCATGTCATTAAGTATTGCAGCATCCGACAAGTGTGTCGATCCAAATGCAATGCCACTAAATAATAATTCTTAAGCCCACCCACCCACTCCTCGGCCCAGAGCCCAGCTCCCAGCCACACCACACCGTGTATCCCAACCTAGTTGGAGTGCAAACTGTGCTGCTGAGAGCAAACTCGGCTCTGGGGACAGGATTGGAAGGGCCTTCCTAGTAAAGTCCCAATTTCCTGCCACTTACGGTACTGAGTATCTACTGTACACAAGCATCATACCTACAGACGAGAACTCGCCTCGAGAGTGGACAAAGTCTGCAGTGAGTTTTGAGACAGGCATTCCTGTCTCATTCAGAATGAGACAGAATGTCTTCTGATTACTAAGAGATTGCAGGCTAAGTATGTATGGCAGTTCATTCAATCATGTGAGTTTCTGGAATTTTAAGTTCCACTTCTCTTGCTTACACATATAAATATTTGCTGAACACTATTCAACTATATTTTAATACTAGTAAAATAGCATCTTTTTAGACCTTCAGAAAATTTGATAATGAGCAGAAATTCTTTCTTCTAAAATAAAAAAGCACCTCAAAACTCCCTAGGACATATATTGAAGTAAGTCAGTACCTTAGCGGACAGTTGATATAGTTAACAAACGTCGCCAAAACTGTCCTCCTTGCTGCTCGCTGCTTAGTGAACAAAGGAGCTCACCAACCTTACTCTCATAAAAGACAGCAGAGAACATGATGAAGAAGACGATGAAGTCTCCAGCTAGTCATAGTCGCCGCACTCCCGCTCGTCGACGAGGCTATCACCCCAGTGATTCTCTTGGTAGAGGAGTCAACAAGATGAGCTTGAACGATTTACTCACTGGAACGCCGAACAAAAGATCATCGCAAACTTTTGTTGGAACCAACACTCGGCGAGATCATGTCCCCGACCTTGCTCAATCCGGGCGTACCTCCAACGAAGGTCGATCCGATGAGATGACACAACATCGACTTTGCACGCACCAACGACGATTCATTCGCAGAGAACCACCAGAACAGCCAACCTCTCCCCCGAGGAAAAAGCAACCGGTACAAAAGCAGATGGACCGATCCGTATTGTGTCAAATGGGTCAGATATTTCTGATGATGAAGAAGAGGTGAGTAGAGCTCCCTGTATTACAACTCGGTCTGTATATGTCTTTGCTTTTCTAGAGATATTCTTGACTAGTCACATTAACATAATCCTCCAAATTCTATTTCACTAGGGAATCAAACGTCTTTCTGGAGAAGTCAATTTGCATTGGAACAAACAGGATCCCCGCTGCCTCAGCAGGATGACAGTCCTCGTTGGTAGAAACTCTCAATTAAAAACAAACACGACAGCTTTTCTTTTTGCGATGATTAGAGGCATCCCCATTGTCACCTACGAATGGCTCACAAAGTCGTTGAAACAGGGAGAGTTCCTTCCGATGGATAATTACCTCATCAAAGACGACAGCGCTGCCGAGGGCATCGACGTGACTAAAAAGCTTTTCGATACGTCCGTTCCTCTCAGTCAAGCGATTGAAAATGGAATTGAAGCAAGCTCCAAAGGGGGGATCCTTGGCGGTTATGTGTTCTGTCTATGTCAGGGTGTGGGTCAAGAGGAAAACGACTTTACCAAGAAGGAGCTCCTCGTCCTCCTAGAAGCTGCAGGCGCAGGAGAACTGACACCGAACGTGCTCGAGGAGACTGACGGCACGATTAACAACCTTCTCGTAGTTACGAGTATGACGCCAACCAAGCAGCAGATTGAGTTTGCAAGGGAGTTTGACACCGTTGGGGGAATGCGAGTGACCAGCATGCTCGTTCTCGAAATCTTGTTGCTCCAGAGCAAGACTCCTTTGGAGAGGCTGATCAAAGCAAAAGAGAGGGTGGCTGCAATGAAGGATGCAGCTTCCGCAACAGGATCTGACACAGAACTCTTCAGGACGAACCTCGTTGAAGTCAACCGCTCCCTTAGCAAACCAGACGAAGGCGATAAGAATCGTGGAAATCTCGGTCGCGGTGGTACGCTTCAAATCGTGGAGAGTGGATCGAAAAAGTATGTGCGCTACTTCGATCAAGATAGAAACCTCAAATTCAAGGCTGCGGCTCCATTGGAATTTGTAGCACGCAATGAACGAAGCGTGTTTGGAAATGCCGGACAACAAAATGTGTTTGCTTAGGAAGTTACAAATGAAGCAGGAGACCAGACGATGTGGCGCAGACACCACTTTTGGTTTCATCGTCGCGAGCAGCTCGATACGTTTTTGGTGATTTTGTTTGGAATTGATGTCGATCCATCGACCAATCAATCAATTCTTGAGGAATGGTACGACGAGTCTGGCAAATTCTGCGAAAGTGAATTCAATGTGCCCGCTCACGTTATTGTGAAGGATGAAGATGCGATCGATGAGGAATTACCGGTGAGGGAGACTGTGAAACCAAGAGCCGCAGAGATTTGCGAGCACGGATGCGACCCTTACGCAGCATCCCGTATCTACTGAAGAACCCCTTTGTTGACAACGTAATAGTAAAAATAGAATATGTATTACAAATGAGACTTGATAGTATTAATTCTCTCTTATATGATTCATTTCCCACCTCTCGTGTATCTCATTGATGATAGTGCAGCAGTCACAAACCACTTTACTGCACACATGCCACAGATTACTTCTTTGGTTCCTCCGTCGTAAACTCTCCCCGATGATGTAGAGTATTGCTTGTGACAACAGTAGCATCATCGTCGTCTTCATCAATGGGAGGATCTTGGGTGGGGCTCACAGCAGTAGTAATATTAACTTGATTTAGATTACACATCACGTGCTGATGAGTATGTTTGGGGGAACCAACAGGATCCCCGCAGCCTCCGCAGGATGACAATATGCATAAGAAGAGAGAGAGAGAGATCTCAGCTTAAGTAAAGGTATATATATATATATATATAATTGGACTAAACCTACTCTAATCCCCTTTATATTCCCTATTCCTTTGATTGTTCCCCTCTCCACTTTTGGTTCCTTTTCATCCTCTTCTCAAGAACAGTGTCGTGATCATTTCTTTCTGTACAAGTCCTTTGATGCTCGTCCAATTGTGTTATATAATTGAACATTCTCTGGCAGTCTCCATGTTTACAATGATACATGTTTACAGCTCCTACAGCATCCGTCGGAAACTTGGTTTTCCTTTTCCCAATATAGCCATGAATCCTGACATTCCTTCTCTCCAAATAGTCGCCCCCGGCATGCATTGTGGTAGAGTGGAAAGTTAACAGAGTGCATTTATCCACAGTAACTTTCTTTTCGCTGAAGTAAAAAGATGTGTTATCCTCGAGCGTGAAGATCGCAGACAGAAAAGGATCTTGGCCTTCAACTCCGTCAGTGTGTAGAACCTGTCTAACACAGCCTTTTTCACTTATTAGCAACTGCATGGCATGAAGATGATCATAGTCTTTGTTGATAGTCTTTGCGTAGTGAATCATCTGCTCCCGAACGGCCCACAAAAAACGATTTTCCTTTATCTCCAAATTAGTAAATACTCGTTGGAATCTCTTCTGTTCACCTTTATCTCGCTCACCATACTTCATGTTGAAAATAGGATTCACTCTCTCATTGTCATACTCATCACGAATCAATTTGCTGGCGGGTTCGATTATTTGACCGAAGATGTGATGTAAACTTATGATTGAGACGCCGTCACTGTGTGGAGGAAAAACAGAGCCATCATTGTATTTTCTTGTTGGCGAGAGGGCTGAAAGAAGTTTCTTCATGTCACCACTATTGTTGGTGGCTTTCGTTCTCCTTGTGTTTACCATTGTCACTGTCACAGTGGATGATGTGGTGGTGGTGGATGATGTGGTGGATGCCCTCTGAAGGAAGAGTCTGCGCAGTAGATGGATTACAGGACGAAGGGGCAATGATGTAGATGTGTGCCTTGTGAAATGGCTTCTGAGTTTTTTTGGTCACCAATTTGGGCTTCTTCGTGCTAGACCCATCTTTTTTTCCACACACCGTCGCCCAAATGACACTTCGTACATATGGCCAGTCCACAGAGATGACGTCACTGTTTCAGCCTTAGCGAGTCAAGTATGAAGGAATCCCGGTCTCTGACACAGGCAGATGTCCGTGGAAGCCCTTGCTTGATACAGTCGAGTTGCTCCAACTATACCCCCCGGGGGTATAAGAATTTCAGGCTAGGCTGGGTCTGGGGGGGTATAAGTCGAAATGTCAGCTGCGTCTCCTCCTAATCTCTAGTAATTAGGGAGGGGGGTATAAGAACTTGAACCCTAGGCTGAGATTTGGAGGGGGGGTATAGGCAAGTTTGGGGGGTATACTTCGAGTGCTAGTCCTGCCGAGAACTGACGACCATGCCGTGAACTGACCCATCGAGGTAACCCCACGTGTTTACAGTGAGATTACCTTTCCTATTTAGTTTTTTATTTCTGATCTTTTTTTTGATTTGGGTCAGGATAGAAAATACTATATTATGGTTATAAAAAATACGTATATTGGTTATAAAATCCAATAAAAACCACCCGAAAGCTGACCCAAATGGGTCAGTTCGCGGCGCCACTAGTCGAAATAGATGCACGTGCGGTGTAGCTGTACGTAGGAATAGTACATTGGTGGTTCTCCTCCAATGACACGTTCAACATGAATATTGTAGCCATAATCTGAAGTAATGTGTGTGTTGAACATGAAGACCATGACGATGGTCTGTTGCTGCAGGTTGTCCGCAGGAGCAGGAGTCAGCTGCTGGCTGGCTCAGTGAATGTAAATCAGTTTATCGAGACCCAAACGTTTGCGCCCATATGATTGGTTATGGCGCGGCGGAGTTCTTTCCGAGCAGTGTGTGAGGAGGAGCACACTGTAGTCCTCGGTTTCTAAGCTTTCGACATCGCGCCCTCAAACCTTTGATTTTTGCGCAACGCGATATTTTACTTTTTTTGGAGGGAAGGAAGCTCAAGCATAGAACCTCTGAAGTCTCAAGCAACCATTTTGTCCCCACAGATCGCGAAGTCATTCTCAGCGATTCTCCTTGCCTCTAGTGTGTCATTACCTTGATTCACTACGATATCAACCAATATCAATACTCTATCGACTGGAATGCACCCTCGAACTCTTCTCGGAGTCCTCGATCATATCATGAGCGTGGAGGTCGACTACAACGCTAGGTTTCTTTCGCTAGGCCCTAGGCAAAAGGATATGGAAGAACGGAGCTTGAAGAGGAGAGCCGGGAGCGAAGCGCAAGAGCTTATTCGATTTGTTTCTCGATAGTTATTCACAAGCAATAAATGATTCGTTCTATTATGTTTAGAGGCTAAGAGGATTGCCTTTTAAGCCTAGAGAGCACATGATCTGATGAGAGATGCAATGCATTTTACAGTGCACACTCAAGAGCAGAATGCGCTGCGCTTGATCCTAGTGCCGCTTTAGATACGACATGTGTCTCTCCATTTGTTTGATTCGTCCGACCTTCTCTCGACGTGAGGGCAGAATCGAACGACTCACAAGAATGGAAACGATTGGTACAATACAAAGGGCTCGAACGATGCCTCCATTCAGCTCCGTTTCTACTGCCGAAACGGACTTTTCTTCGATACAACGCGGCCAGGCCGTCTTCGAGGACTCAGGACATTGTTTGAGTGGTGTATCCGATTGCAATTGATAACTACCGATGTTAATTTTGCCATGTTGTGTGTATAGCGTTGCAGTTGCACTGGAGGCAAGGAGAATCGACTTTGCGATCTGTGGGGACAAAATGGTTGCTTGAGACTTCAGAGGTTATAGAGATCCGAAATTAAGCCCGCCAAAACCAAAATAAAACCTTTTTCTACATGATTTTTATTTTTTGCGCCCTCGATCGGATTTCTATACCGAGGACTACAGCGTGAGGAGGAGGACGAATTCCTTGGCTCGTCCGAAGTTAGACGAGAGTCCCTGAGTTGCTTGTCTTTAGGATGTTGTGACAACTCATACGATGGCTACCATTTAGGTATGCGGCTGATCCATTGCTTGGAGCATGGATGGGGCCTTAGTTGTGGAGCAGGATTTATCCAATAGCCCAAACTTAAATCACAGCTCGCTGAGCTGGCGGCGACATGGTGTCCCGTTGAAGGAAAGAAGGCATGCTCTTACGACATGGCCTGTCTTTGCCTTGTAGACTACTGCAGTAATGCAGTGAGTAGTACGCAACAATCAATCTATATAGGCGATTTTTATCCCGCTGGAACGTTGAAATAATATAAGCTTGAGGAGCCGGCGGTTAAATTTAGTTGTCCCATCGTATTATGTAGGGGAGAAGGCATGTTCCAAACATGGCCGTTCTTTGGCCTTAATGATTAGTGTTACAAATGAAAAGTGTTTCTGAACACATATTCTTATCATTTAAATAGAAGTACACTCCACTTGTGGAGAGGTAGTTATTGTGACGTGAACTGTTCGGCAGTGTTACGCAACACTCAATCCTAATGTGGATTGCGCAATCATGAGAGTTAAATACACTCGTCGTGGCATAATTGTGAAGGTGTTCAATATGTGTGGATAGATAACCACAGTTTCCAGTTCCGAGTTGCATTATTTGGTCGTCTCTCTCAGACCTGCAGCAGTCAGAACAACACAACACCGAGCTAGGGATGCGTCGATGTATGTTGTGCATAGAGTAGTTTTGGATGACGGCTATGCCGCTCCTAACGTATGAATTAGATGTTCCGAGATGAACTGAAAACTACCGTGAACTGAGTTTATCTCGAGTTGGAGCCATGTTGGAAACAATGGTGCATATGCTGGCAGAAGTGTGAGCTTGCCCAGGTAGTTGGATGTGTTTAACCATGAACACGATGCCATTACCTTAGATGTAGCAGTGGTATCATAGACAAAGAACAAGCGGAATTCAATGCTCTGCATTCAATATTCGTGTCTGATGATACACTTTATCATATAAATGGGAAAAATTAGGCGTCGTGACTTTGACCGAACCATTGCTGGGGCATGGTTTTCACTTCCCTTCTCAGATGTTGATGCATGAACCAATAGCAACCATCACTTATTCCCCATTTTGATCCGTGTTAAGGCTTGTGGATTGATCACCCATCGTACCTTTTCACATTTCTCGCGCACTCTTTAACCCACAGAGTAGTCCACAATGACTCATGGTTTGTTAGTTCATTGGCTGGATGATATAGCTAGGGGTACCTTTCCACCTCATTCTTTTGGCTATCCATTTCGAGTTCATATATAAGTGAAAGTGTCTCACCAATTCCAGAGGCAACGGCACACTGATGAGTTCTCGCCAGATTTGGCTTGATATTTTTGTGTGTTGGCTTCTATTGCGCTCCAAGGACCGCTAAGTGTACTTCATGATTTCGAGTTGAGGGCTTATCTTTCAGAGATTCCTTGAATACTACATGAAGGAGAGAGTAACACTGTAGCGATCAGATGTTTTAGTATATCTGAAAGGGGAGGGGCAGCTATTCAGCTTCCTGGATAGTTTTATGACATCATTCGTTCTTGCGAGTGATTCTACAAGTACGAGAACGTAACTCCTACAAGATACTACGTTTAACAAGAGCTCCAGTTCACAGTTCCTGAAGAAGAAGGAAGAAGCATGTACAACAAGATGCAGGTCTTGTAGTTGTATGATAATTCCCCGAGGACCGAGATAAAGGAGAGGAGATGAAAAGACCTGTGGTACCAGATATGTCTCATGCATATCTTCGGATGTTACGTTGAGGCGATATGCCCCTGGACTTTACCCAAGCAATATCTGCCATGTTCGGCTGAGGAACGGAACTTTCAGAGTTGCCAGTCACCTATGAAGCCTTACTAGACAACTTTGTTGCTCTTGGATATCTGTCGGCGTTGATTTCATCTCCGTGATGATGCAAGGCGTCAGTTCTATGAGTTACCACTCTGTCCCTCTACATGCGGTTGGTTGATTGTTTAGATCCCACTGCTCCTTCGTCTGAAATCAAGACCCTGAAGAGTGTTCGCTATGCTCTACAAAAGGATACGGCCTAGATGAGAATGAGCCCTGCTTGCTTTCTCCATAGAGGACAATTGTGAACTGATATCTTGGCTTATTGCCAAGATTCCCAATGAATCGAGAATGTTTGTGACTCTCTACGAGCTCTCTGCGGTGACCCAATTCCGATTCTTCAGAAAGGACGTCGTTAGGCTTTGCGTGTGTTACATCAAGGCAGCAAAGCAGCAACAATTGAACAAGTGATCACTTGAATCTTCCACTATTAGTGCTAAGATTTTGTCGTCATGTTCAGAATTGCTTGCTACGACAGGTCCAGCTATCAGAAAATAATTGCGATAACAAGGTTGGATCGGCTTGGCCTAGTGCCTGCGATTGAAAGGGACATGAAGTTGTTCTTTTTACCTTGAGGCTGGAAGAAGCCATCCAATTCATTATTGATCTGAGGTCGGAATGAATGCGAATAGGTGAAGACCCTATCCCTTGTGCTACAATGTTGTTTCGATAGCTACAGCAAGGGGAGATGATACACACCAAGCACTACTATATTGTGTGGTTAGCTTTAGTACTGCAGCCATAGTAAGTACTGCAGTTGACTATTA
>JAHBBA010000177.1:0-52500 GCA_018806925.1 Skeletonema costatum | reverse complement strand
CATACAGCAACAAGGGTTTATCAACCCTTGCCATGTACGAATACCAATGTCAGATCTGAAATCCTCGCTTTGCCAGTCCGGGTTGTAGGCTATATCGACATCTTCGGCCGCACTCGAAGAAGCTTCCTTTTGCAAGGAAGGGCTGCGAGGGGCGAGATCCTCTCCGATGGAGGTAGAGGGAGACAGGCGCCAACCTGCTCCCTAGAGTCTTCTGCCAGTCGTGTCGCGCAAAGGTCGATAGATTTCTTCACTACTCAAAGGCGTGACGTGGCGCGACGTAAACCCCCTCTCGGTGCCCATCAAAGGGCTTTCGAAAAAACGAAGCATGGCTCTCACAGTGAGACGCTGATCCGTGTAGACCTGTCTCATAGAAAGCCCCTGCCTCAGTCCCTTTCCGCTCGCTCCTTGGACCTCCAGCGAGCTATCAATTCCATCGTTGGGACGTCCACTTGTTCGACTGTTGCTGTTGTAATTGCTCCCCGCTGTGGGGACCGCCACAAGCTGAAGTTCTCCACGTCCGCCGCCAGCAAAATCACCTTGGATACAACTCCTTGCACCCAAGGCTGTCTTGAGGCAACACGAGAGGGAGAAAATCTGGAAGTATAAAAAGGCTTGTCTGGAACACGTCAAGTCTTCACTCCCCTCTGCTACACTGCCGATGCCATGGTTGGTAGAGAGGCTAAAAATGCGGAGCGTCACCTGGGCTATCATTTGGCCTCAAAATGGCAGCACCAACCCAGCCAGATGTTATTATTTGTGCGATCGCGCATGTCCCTAGCTCTCGTTAGGGCCAACTCACTACTGATCCGAGGAAGTAGGGAAAAGCGCAGCTATCGCATCCGGCCACTCATTGAAGATGAAGATGGGCCGGGGATGTCAAACTGGCGCTCTTGGAGTGGAGAGCAAATCCCACTCCCTCCCTTGCTCATGGCTCGGGATGTCGTGAGTTGACTCTCACTTCCTACAGGGGGGAAGGGGGAGAAGGAGAGAAAGGGAGTGTGTTTATCTCATCAACCTGCTGAGATAACAGATCGAGCAGACGGCTCCGCCAGAAACTAATAGGGAGTATGTTCTGCCAGTATTCATGGTGTAGAAAAAAACAGACAAATTTCATAGACACTCACAGACATGCCTTGGGTTGATGAGTAGACACGGCAGACTATGAAAGCGATCTCTTGCCTAAGATAGCTTTGATGGTGGTGGGCTCTTTGAACTCTTCAATTGAGTTGAGATTGTAACACCAGAAGAAGCGTGTATGTCTTGTTGATGTTGTCTTCAGCCCGTCGAAGTTGTTGACCAGCCGACTGAGCCACATCAAGAGCGATTTCAGCCACATCTTCTTGACTCTTTTTAAGCAATACAACTATTTCGAAGGCACGAGATAAGATAGGGAGAACTAAAGCGGAAGATTTTTGCATTGAATTCAACTGCTGTTCTATCATTATGAGCACATTTGAAGGCAGCCTTCACCTCCAGCACACAGGCGCGTCTCAAACAAGTGCCCTTCTATCTTCTCTGAATACCAATCCCTTCTTGCTGTACTATATCATCCTCATCACAACCAGAATAGTGTCAAGACTGCCATTGCTCCTTGATATTTCTGCTGCAGATCGTGATCACTAGGTATCTGCATCCTGTAGAGTTTAACTTATTTGGCTTAATGCCACCGTCTATCATGTGTCTTGACTATCATCTGTATTTCTAGGTCGTCATACATTCAATGCTACAAGTATGTCATTATCATGAATTTGCTGTCTGACATTCGCGTGTACAGGAATGATCTCGGCTGACTCGGGTAAGTCCTCCATAGCCATAGTGTACGTGTCCTTCTTTGTACCAGCTCTCATCCATTGCTTCTGTTGCTTTCCACATCTCTGACCTGGACTTGCATTCTCAACACCCGAACTATCACATCTCTGTCATCAGTATGTAACAGACAACTCCTCTCAGACACACCAATGAAGCAGAATCTGGTAAAATGATGTGACTATCACTTAATGTTACTTTTGGGAATTTTTGTCTTTGTAGCATTTGTTGACCAAAGTGGTATTTTGAATTCTCCACTTCGGCCTCAAATCAAAAGACGATATGAAGTTAAGGGATTGGTCTGGTCTTGTAGCAGTTTGTCGTTTGACACTGTCTTGCACCCATCTCACACTTGAGGGTCTATCGCGCTTGAAACGCTTTGGCCTTGGGCAAGGTGGCTTCGAATATCCGTGGCTTCGAGTATTGCTTGCGTAGATGGCTCAAGATTGGGATAGCCTTCTATTTTCCCATAAATCCTTACGAGCCTTCTCAGCTCTGCATCTTCTTCTACCGACCACCACGTAAACGCTTTCCATGGTTGGCTTTTCAGGCGGTCTTTCGCAATGAGATCTTGAATCTTCTGCACTATCCTCTTCTTCCATTCTTGCTGTGAGACATCCATTGCCTTCTCAATCCTCTTGTCCAATGTCGTATCAACGCCATCAATTTCATCTGGAGAATCTTTGCTATTGATAAGGCCTTCAATGTGAGTTTCCCACGGTGCCATCTTCGCCGCCGAGCCATTGCGTCTGTAATACTCATTTGCAACCCGCTTCGTGTGGCCCTCGACAAAGTTCAATGAATCTTGGACACCAGCGCTTCCAACTTGATCAGCATATGACTCTGCAGCAATTCGAAGGCTCTTGTTGTTGACTTCTACGCCAGCTATATCAAGTGTAGTTGCCTTCAGGATTCTACCAGTATCCATCCCCTTGAATGGCTGCCATGTACTGGCCTCTGCCCAGTCATCATCTTGCGAATGCTTTGTTTTCCAAAGTAATTCAAACACACCCATCTCCCTCCTGAGAAAAATGTTCACACAAGACTGAGATAGATATGGAGTGACACTAACGTTGTTGCAACCAGACAGTAGACTTACCTAGAGAGTGTCTTGTTGATAGAGTACCCGCTTTTGCGCTCTTCTGCTGATAATTTCAACCTCCATCGCCTAGTTGTCATATCGATTGCAAACGATTCGAATTCTGTCCTTCTCAATGGCATTTTTAGCAGCATGGAAATAACTGCAAGCCTCAAGATTTCTTTTGGCAGCATTTTCCCTACCACTTCACGTGTCCGTGTCTGCTTCGTTCGGTTGTGGTTATTTACTAACACTTCAACTCTTGATGCCTACACAAAAACAAATTCATGTGTTAGACGGAGACACATTAAGCTCAAACGAATTGTCTGCAGATATTGCAAGGAACGATTACTAACCTGTTTTTGGCACACCTTGGCCAAATCGGTGATAGATAACATCTCCCCTTTCTCTCTCAGCTCATCTACAGAAGGGCGCTCTTCTCTAAATTTGTCTAGTTCCCGCTGGGCTGCGGCGACTAGGATTTGCGTCTTATCCTTCATTGTTGCTATTTCTCCCTTCATCTCTTCGTCAAGCTGCTCGTCTGCTTCCATGAATTGAAGCTTTCTGAGAATTCCTATGCAAATAACATGCTGGCTGTATACCTTTAGGCCTAATTCCTCTACTCTCATCTTGCAATAATGGTACAAATTATCATACGAAACAAGAACTTCTGGCAAGCTCACATATGCGTTGTAACGAACCAGCTGCTTCGTTGAGCAAACCCAATCGTGATATGCAAGCACTGCACTAATTTGCCCTTCTTCAGTTCTTGTGCCAATGGGCTTTCGCTTGACGCTCAGAAGATGATCTTCAAGAGACCCACCAAAGATGCTTTGCTCGTGTTGGCGTATCTTCTCTTCAAAATCTTTGTATTCGAGAATAAATCTTTGATCTGCTCGACTGAGACGTTCTAATTTCTCCTGGAACCTTTCCTCTTTCGACATGGACATTGTTCTGAAGTAGGTTTGATAGCCATTTGTTTGCAGGTGGCAGTACAATGAATTAGCGTTGATATGTTATGATGGAGATATTCAATATTCACGGAATTGTTTGTCTGAGCGTTGGATTGGGTTGTGTTGGGTTGGAGAAATATAATTTCGTGATCTTCTCCGCCAAATTTGGCTTCATACGCTGTTGGATTAACGTGGGAATTCAATACGCAAATAATGCCTTGCGCTGCCTGCTGCATGCCAGTTCATTTCAAAGACAGGGCTCTCTTAGGCTCTTGCTCTGTCAATGCAGAGTATGACCCGAAGGAGTGGGTAGAATGAATATTCGATGTTGATAAATATATTGTTAGGAGATATTAAAATAGTAAGGACTGCAGCACACAACTACAGGGCTCAGGAACAGGAGGTGTTGTGATGAATCAGAACAGAACATTCGAACAGAACAGATGTTCACTCGCCGACGACATCATCACCTCCGACCTGAGGGATTAAGGATTCTAGAGAACAGATTCTAGAGAATACCTAGGTAATGACCGCACTGGTCGTACTGGGCATTACACTCTTCCCCACCATGATCATTGATAGTAGATCAAGGAGAATGATAGATGATAAATGCAACTACACTTCCTCAGAGAGGTTTGGCCAAAGCGTAGAGAGCGCGCTCATTTGTAAAGTAGACGAAGGGAAAAATAGATAAAAAACCTTCTGAGGTAAAGCTCGAAAAACCTCAAGTTTACAGTTCTCAGATCCCTAGAAATCATCTTTTTTTTGAGAAAACGATTCACTAAAGGTCTCGTTCGAATTGATTCTTTAAACTAGAGAGATTGTTTGCGACCACGTGGCCAATAGTGTAATAGTCGAAGATACAAACCATCATGTTCACAACATCGATGACACCGGCATCTCATTCTACTATCTCTTGCGAGTATGGCATGTGTTCGTCCGACGTGCTGACTATCATACTTTTCGAGATATGGTCATTTCAATTTTTTGAATTGGCTGGTGGCCGCCGACGGGCCGCCGGTGGGACCTGTTCTTCGACGGCTTGTATTCGCCCTTGGTGTCGACACATCATCTTGTGCAGTATCGACACTCACTCTACTTCTATCCAGCAGACTCAAACAGCTTTATATTGTGAATAACGTCGCACAAGTATGTCTCTTGATACCCTTTCATCAGGGGTGTCTGTAGGGGCTTTGAACCGATAATAACATCGTTGGGACTGTCAGAATAGTATTTATGCGGTGGTATGCCTCTGGGATGATGTTGGTGATGGTGGGGGTGGGTTGGCAATGTTATCTCATCATTATGGAAGGTGTACGAGCGTTGCCGGTGGTCTATTTTATACTTGAAGATACACTTACCTACATACGCAAAAATGAGTTTTCCGCCGACACTCATTCAAAGCACTTTCAATGACACCCAGTATGGAAGATGCCGTCACTGTCAAATGGGGCGCTACAAAAAGCAACTCGGAAAGCAGTTGTCTCTTTATTCAATGACAATTCCACTTTGCGCAATCAACTTTTCACCGACAAGGAGCTTGCGATCATTCTTAGTGAGGCATGCGGCGTCAACATCGATGCCGATACGGTGTCAAAGGCTTTTGCGGCGGGTGGAGAGAGCAGATATTCTTTGCAATTGAAGGACATGAGTATTGGGTACAAGGGCAAGAGCATTTTATTCGTCTACAAAGCATACAAGCTGCCAAATGACAATTATTTTACTGCAGTTGGTTGGTTTGATTCGGTGGAAGCTGCAGAAGCAGTCAACGTGGACATCCGCAGGCAAGTCACGGGCATTGCAATCGAAAACGAAGTGGAAGAAGCGTTCAAGAAGCAACTCAAGAAGGATCACGAGAAGAAGGCTAAGAATAAATCGGCAAATAAGCGCCCACCATCGCCATCATCGGAGAAGCCGCCGTCAAAGAAACCGTCAGCTGCAACAGTAGCTGCCGCAGTCGAGCAAGAGCAAATCTCCAATGAACAGCCAGCAGATGTTGATCAAACAGCGGCTCCTACGCCAGAATCATCTGCCAATACTCCTGTACCAGCTGCTTCCATTGCCACTGCTACACCGGAGTTGAATGAGTGTAACGTGACGTTTTCAATGGGAAGCAGGCGTGGGAAAATGACAGTAAATATCAACTCTCCAATGTACAGAACGTTGCTTGGAAATTGCGTACGAGAGGAACGAGACGATTGCGTGCGAGAGGGACGAGACGAAGGAGTCTCCATTGAGGAAGCCAGCGAGATGGAGAGAGCTGAAAACGAGGAAGATGCATCAAACCAAAGTGCTGACAATGAAAGAAAGGAATACACGAAGAATTGTCGTGATGTAACGATTGGCAAGGTGATGTAACGATTGGCAAGGATACTGTTCACAATGTTCCATACAGCCTTGATGTCGTACAGAAGAACTATTTGTCCACGTTGAAAAAGAGGGATAAGATGACTGACAACCTGATGGAATTGTTCAAAGAAGGCCGATGCTTGGTGCAAGAGATCAACGCAATGGCAAGAACAAATGTGAAAGAGGCTCGCCGAACCGTTCGTGTAGTCATTTTTGTCACCCTCAATCACCCATACAATCGCGAGTCTGTAGACAAGAAGAGAGAAGAAAGGTCTACTATGAAAGAGAAGCTGAAAGTCAAACGAGTCAATGGAGCCGAGCGCATCACCGGCTACTTCAATCATGTCGAGGGTGTTCTCGCAGAAGCTGAGAAAGCAGTGGAGGAAGCTGGGGAGCAAAAGTACAAGGAGATATTCGACCATTATCGTAAATCTGACAACAAAACAAGTGCTGTTGAAAGGGAGAAGAAAGTGCAAGGCTTCGAGGCCGCAACTGAAAAGCCGAGGAATATCACAAAGAACCAGCGTAGAGGAGATATTTTCATTCCTATTGCGGTGGGAGGAGGCATAGCACTCAGTTACTTCGCCAAGAAACGCAAAAACGAAAGCGTTGTCAGAGAAGAGATTGCCTTCCGTGAAATCAAACTTGATAACGTACAGCTGCGCCTGAATGAGCCACCTCTGGAGACGATGGAGCTTGACAAGATGAAGGAACTACTCCAACAGGACGAGGCTGCTAGGCTTGCTCGCAACGACATGGTGAGAGAAGAAGGTACATCGTGGATGAAAATCAATTCAGTTGATCCGCTATCTCAAGCAATGAAAGACGAGGTGACGAACTACCTTGCGTTTAGGAATGCAAATAAGAATTAATAGTACAAGAACATGTATATTAGCATACAATTCGCAAGGGCGTCCCGTCGGCGGCCACCAGCCAATTCAAAAAATTGAAACGACCATATCTCGAAAACTATGATAGTCAGCACATGCGCTCGTGCATCTTTGACATCCGCATCGTAGATGCAGATGCCCGATCATACAGCAACAAGGGTTATCAACCCTTGCCATGTACGAATACCAATGTCAGATCTGAAATCCTCGCTTTGCCAGTCCGGGTTGTAGGCTATATCGACATCTTCGCCGCACTCGAAGAAGCTTCCTTTTGCAAGGAAGGGCTGCGAGGGGCGAGATCCTCTCCGATGGAGGTAGAGGGAGACAGGCGCCAACCTGCTCCCTAGAGTCTTCTGCCAGTCGTGTCGCGCAAAGGTCGATAGATTTCTTCACTACTCAAAGGCGTGACGTGGCGCGACGTAAACCCCCTCTCGGTGCCCATCAAAGGGCTTTCGAAAAACGAAGCATGGCTCTCACAGTGAGACGCTGATCCGTGTAGACCTGTCTCATAGAAAGCCCTGCCTCAGTCCCTTTCGCTCGCTCCTTGGACCTCCAGCGAGCTATCAATTCCATCGTTGGGACGTCCACTTGTTCGACTGTTGCTGTTGTAATTGCTCCCCGCTGTGGGGACCGCCACAAGCTGAAGTTCTCCACGTCCGCCGCCAGCAAAATCACCCTTGGATACAACTCCTTGCACCCAAGGCTGTCTTGAGGCAACACGAGAGGGAGAAAATCTGGAAGTATAAAAAGGCTTGTCTGGAACACGTCAAGTCTTCACTCCCCTCTGCTACACTGCCGATGCCATGGTTGGTAGAGAGGCTAAAAATGCGGAGCGTCACCTGGGCTATCATTTGGCCTCAAAATGGCAGCACCAACCCAGCCAGATGTTATTATTTGTGCGATCGCGCATGTCCCTAGCTCTCGTTAGGGCCAACTCACTACTGATCCGAGGAAGTAGGGAAAAGCGCAGCTATCGCATCCGGCCACTCATTGAAGATGAAGATGGGCCGGGGATGTCAAACTGGCGCTCTTGGAGTGGAGAGCAAATCCCACTCCCTCCCTTGCTCATGGCTCGGGATGTCGTGAGTTGACTCTCACTTCCTACAGGGGGGAAGGGGGAGAAGGAGAGAAAGGGAGTGTGTTTATCTCATCAACCTGCTGAGATAACAGATCGAGCAGACGGCTCCGCCAGAACTAATAGGGAGTATGTTCTGCCAGTATTCATGGTGTAGAAAAAAACAGACAAATTTCATAGACACTCACAGACATGCCTTGGGTTGATGAGTAGACACGGCAGACTATGAAAGCGATCTCTTGCCTAAGATAGCTTTGATGGTGGTGGGCTCTTTGAACTCTTCAATTGAGTTGAGATTGTAACACCAGAAGAAGCGTGTATGTCTTGTTGATGTTGTCTTCAGCCCGTCGAAGTTGTTGACCAGCCGACTGAGCCACATCAAGAGCGATTTCAGCCACATCTTCTTGACTCTTTTTAAGCAATACAACTATTTCGAAGGCACGAGATAAGATAGGGAGAACTAAAGCGGAAGATTTTTGCATTGAATTCAACTGCTGTTCTATCATTATGAGCACATTTGAAGGCAGCCTTCACCTCCAGCACACAGGCGCGTCTCAAACAAGTGCCCTTCTATCTTCTCTGAATACCAATCCCTTCTTGCTGTACTATATCATCCTCATCACAACCAGAATAGTGTCAAGACTGCCATTGCTCCTTGATATTTCTGCTGCAGATCGTGACAACAGATCATACACTTTTGGTAGCTTTCTGACACAGGCAGCCTCAAAAGTAATGATGAGTAAATACAATAATGCTTCACTTATTACTTCAAATCTAATTTTTCATTTCTCAACTTTGGATTTTCCTGACTTTATTCTTCTTCCTTTTTGCGTTGCGATATGCCTTTGCATCCTCCAAAGAAGCTTCGTTCAAATTCGATTTCGGTTCCCATGTATTTTCTTCTTTAGGATAACCTACCCACTTGATTAAGTACTCTTCTTGGCCATTTTTGTGTCTATGTCCAACTATTGCCTCCACATCATACACGTCGTTGACGCCATCAGCATCTGTTGTTGGCATGGCTGTGTTGCAATTAAGTGCCCGAGGAAGCTGAGAAGCCTTTCTCCTTTTCCGTCTATGAATGGCCTTAACCATAGTGCCATCGGCATCATTATGATTATGTTTCGGACGGCGTGATATCCATCTCCATCGGTCTCTCAAACATGCACGGGCGTGAAAGGCTATGAAATGATATTAGCGTGAGAATTATTGACCGAACAAAGGAGCTGAAACAAAGCGTAACAAATATATAGCACTTTCTTACCAGATCTGGAAGTTTCATACCGTTTTTGAAGAATCACAGAGTTCTCGTATATATCTTTCCAAGAACTTTTCCCATAAATCCTTACGAGCCTTCTCAGCTCTGCATCTTCTTCTACCGACCACCACGTAAACGCTTTCCATGGTTGGCTTTTCAGGCGGTCTTTCGCAATGAGATCTTGAATCTTCTGCACTATCCTCTTCTTCCATTCTTGCTGTGAGACATCCATTGCCTTCTCAATCCTCTTGTCCAATGTCGTATCAACGCCATCAATTTCATCTGGAGAATCTTTGCTATTGATAAGGCCTTCAATGTGAGTTTCCCACGGTGCCATCTTCGCCGCCGAGCCATTGCGTCTGTAATACTCATTTGCAACCCGCTTCGTGTGGCCCTCGACAAAGTTCAATGAATCTTGGACACCAGCGCTTCCAACTTGATCAGCATATGACTCTGCAGCAATTCGAAGGCTCTTGTTGTTGACTTCTACGCCAGCTATATCAAGTGTAGTTGCCTTCAGGATTCTACCAGTATCCATCCCCTTGAATGGCTGCCATGTACTGGCCTCTGCCCAGTCATCATCTTGCGAATGCTTTGTTTTCCAAAGTAATTCAAACACACCCATCTCCCTCCTGAGAAAAATGTTCACACAAGACTGAGATAGATATGGAGTGACACTAACGTTGTTGCAACCAGACAGTAGACTTACCTAGAGAGTGTCTTGTTGATAGAGTACCCGCTTTTGCGCTCTTCTGCTGATAATTTCAACCTCCATCGCCTAGTTGTCATATCGATTGCAAACGATTCGAATTCTGTCCTTCTCAATGGCATTTTTAGCAGCATGGAAATAACTGCAAGCCTCAAGATTTCTTTTGGCAGCATTTTCCCTACCACTTCACGTGTCCGTGTCTGCTTCGTTCGGTTGTGGTTATTTACTAACACTTCAACTCTTGATGCCTACACAAAAACAAATTCATGTGTTAGACGGAGACACATTAAGCTCAAACGAATTGTCTGCAGATATTGCAAGGAACGATTACTAACCTGTTTTTGGCACACCTTGGCCAAATCGGTGATAGATAACATCTCCCCTTTCTCTCTCAGCTCATCTACAGAAGGGCGCTCTTCTCTAAATTTGTCTAGTTCCCGCTGGGCTGCGGCGACTAGGATTTGCGTCTTATCCTTCATTGTTGCTATTTCTCCCTTCATCTCTTCGTCAAGCTGCTCGTCTGCTTCCATGAATTGAAGCTTTCTGAGAATTCCTATGCAAATAACATGCTGGCTGTATACCTTTAGGCCTAATTCCTCTACTCTCATCTTGCAATAATGGTACAAATTATCATACGAAACAAGAACTTCTGGCAAGCTCACATATGCGTTGTAACGAACCAGCTGCTTCGTTGAGCAAACCCAATCGTGATATGCAAGCACTGCACTAATTTGCCCTTCTTCAGTTCTTGTGCCAATGGGCTTTCGCTTGACGCTCAGAAGATGATCTTCAAGAGACCCACCAAAGATGCTTTGCTCGTGTTGGCGTATCTTCTCTTCAAAATCTTTGTATTCGAGAATAAATCTTTGATCTGCTCGACTGAGACGTTCTAATTTCTCCTGGAACCTTTCCTCTTTCGACATGGACATTGTTCTGAAGTAGGTTTGATAGCCATTTGTTTGCAGGTGGCAGTACAATGAATTAGCGTTGATATGTTATGATGGAGATATTCAATATTCACGGAATTGTTTGTCTGAGCGTTGGATTGGGTTGTGTTGGGTTGGAGAAATATAATTTCGTGATCTTCTCCGCCAAATTTGGCTTCATACGCTGTTGGATTAACGTGGGAATTCAATACGCAAATAATGCCTTGCGCTGCCTGCTGCATGCCAGTTCATTTCAAAGACAGGGCTCTCTTAGGCTCTTGCTCTGTCAATGCAGAGTATGACCCGAAGGAGTGGGTAGAATGAATATTCGATGTTGATAAATATATTGTTAGGAGATATTAAAATAGTAAGGACTGCAGCACACAACTACAGGGCTCAGGAACAGGAGGTGTTGTGATGAATCAGAACAGAACATTCGAACAGAACAGATGTTCACTCGCCGACGACATCATCACCTCCGACCTGAGGGATTAAGGATTCTAGAGAACAGATTCTAGAGAATACCTAGGTAATGACCGCACTGGTCGTACTGGGCATTACACTCTTCCCCACCATGATCATTGATAGTAGATCAAGGAGAATGATAGATGATAAATGCAACTACACTTCCTCAGAGAGGTTTGGCCAAAGCGTAGAGAGCGCGCTCATTTGTAAAGTAGACGAAGGGAAAAATAGATAAAAAACCTTCTGAGGTAAAGCTCGAAAAACCTCAAGTTTACAGTTCTCAGATCCCTAGAAATCATCTTTTTTTTGAGAAAACGATTCACTAAAGGTCTCGTTCGAATTGATTCTTTAAACTAGAGAGATTGTTTGCGACCACGTGGCCAATAGTGTAATAGTCGAAGATACAAACCATCATGTTCACAACATCGATGACACCGGCATCTCATTCTACTATCTCTTGCGAGTATGGCATGTGTTCGTCCGACGTGCTGACTATCATACTTTTCGAGATATGGTCATTTCAATTTTTTGAATTGGCTGGTGGCCGCCGACGGGCCGCCGGTGGGACCTGTTCTTCGACGGCTTGTATTCGCCCTTGGTGTCGACACATCATCTTGTGCAGTATCGACACTCACTCTACTTCTATCCAGCAGACTCAAACAGCTTTATATTGTGAATAACGTCGCACAAGTATGTCTCTTGATACCCTTTCATCAGGGGTGTCTGTAGGGGCTTTGAACCGATAATAACATCGTTGGGACTGTCAGAATAGTATTTATGCGGTGGTATGCCTCTGGGATGATGTTGGTGATGGTGGGGGTGGGTTGGCAATGTTATCTCATCATTATGGAAGGTGTACGAGCGTTGCCGGTGGTCTATTTTATACTTGAAGATACACTTACCTACATACGCAAAAATGAGTTTTCCGCCGACACTCATTCAAAGCACTTTCAATGACACCCAGTATGGAAGATGCCGTCACTGTCAAATGGGGCGCTACAAAAAGCAACTCGGAAAGCAGTTGTCTCTTTATTCAATGACAATTCCACTTTGCGCAATCAACTTTTCACCGACAAGGAGCTTGCGATCATTCTTAGTGAGGCATGCGGCGTCAACATCGATGCCGATACGGTGTCAAAGGCTTTTGCGGCGGGTGGAGAGAGCAGATATTCTTTGCAATTGAAGGACATGAGTATTGGGTACAAGGGCAAGAGCATTTTATTCGTCTACAAAGCATACAAGCTGCCAAATGACAATTATTTTACTGCAGTTGGTTGGTTTGATTCGGTGGAAGCTGCAGAAGCAGTCAACGTGGACATCCGCAGGCAAGTCACGGGCATTGCAATCGAAAACGAAGTGGAAGAAGCGTTCAAGAAGCAACTCAAGAAGGATCACGAGAAGAAGGCTAAGAATAAATCGGCAAATAAGCGCCCACCATCGCCATCATCGGAGAAGCCGCCGTCAAAGAAACCGTCAGCTGCAACAGTAGCTGCCGCAGTCGAGCAAGAGCAAATCTCCAATGAACAGCCAGCAGATGTTGATCAAACAGCGGCTCCTACGCCAGAATCATCTGCCAATACTCCTGTACCAGCTGCTTCCATTGCCACTGCTACACCGGAGTTGAATGAGTGTAACGTGACGTTTTCAATGGGAAGCAGGCGTGGGAAAATGACAGTAAATATCAACTCTCCAATGTACAGAACGTTGCTTGGAAATTGCGTACGAGAGGAACGAGACGATTGCGTGCGAGAGGGACGAGACGAAGGAGTCTCCATTGAGGAAGCCAGCGAGATGGAGAGAGCTGAAAACGAGGAAGATGCATCAAACCAAAGTGCTGACAATGAAAGAAAGGAATACACGAAGAATTGTCGTGATGTAACGATTGGCAAGGTGATGTAACGATTGGCAAGGATACTGTTCACAATGTTCCATACAGCCTTGATGTCGTACAGAAGAACTATTTGTCCACGTTGAAAAAGAGGGATAAGATGACTGACAACCTGATGGAATTGTTCAAAGAAGGCCGATGCTTGGTGCAAGAGATCAACGCAATGGCAAGAACAAATGTGAAAGAGGCTCGCCGAACCGTTCGTGTAGTCATTTTTGTCACCCTCAATCACCCATACAATCGCGAGTCTGTAGACAAGAAGAGAGAAGAAAGGTCTACTATGAAAGAGAAGCTGAAAGTCAAACGAGTCAATGGAGCCGAGCGCATCACCGGCTACTTCAATCATGTCGAGGGTGTTCTCGCAGAAGCTGAGAAAGCAGTGGAGGAAGCTGGGGAGCAAAAGTACAAGGAGATATTCGACCATTATCGTAAATCTGACAACAAAACAAGTGCTGTTGAAAGGGAGAAGAAAGTGCAAGGCTTCGAGGCCGCAACTGAAAAGCCGAGGAATATCACAAAGAACCAGCGTAGAGGAGATATTTTCATTCCTATTGCGGTGGGAGGAGGCATAGCACTCAGTTACTTCGCCAAGAAACGCAAAAACGAAAGCGTTGTCAGAGAAGAGATTGCCTTCCGTGAAATCAAACTTGATAACGTACAGCTGCGCCTGAATGAGCCACCTCTGGAGACGATGGAGCTTGACAAGATGAAGGAACTACTCCAACAGGACGAGGCTGCTAGGCTTGCTCGCAACGACATGGTGAGAGAAGAAGGTACATCGTGGATGAAAATCAATTCAGTTGATCCGCTATCTCAAGCAATGAAAGACGAGGTGACGAACTACCTTGCGTTTAGGAATGCAAATAAGAATTAATAGTACAAGAACATGTATATTAGCATACAATTCGCAAGGGCGTCCCGTCGGCGGCCACCAGCCAATTCAAAAAATTGAAACGACCATATCTCGAAAACTATGATAGTCAGCACGTCGGACGAACACATGGAATACTCGCAAGAGATAGTAGAATGAGATTCCGGTGCGTTTGACATGCGAAACAGCTCATTCGACTGGTAGCACAGTGGCCTGTGCTCGCTAACTAACGCTCTAGCTTTAAACGTATTTTTGAACGAGGCCTTCAGACCATTCGAAAAAAGATGATTTCTAGGGATCTGAGAACTGTAAAGTTCAACGTTGGTGGTCACGTTGCGTCGCGTGGGGGACTCGCGGATTTATGTTCGATAAGGGATCACCCTACGAATGTTGATACGTTCAGTTACTCCCGGTCGAAGTAATATTGTTACTGTCCCATTCACATGGACTTGTGTGATATTGTAAGGGCCTGACGTTCGATTGCCAAGCTTGGTAGGTTTGTGTAATTTCTTAAGGACACGCATGCCCACTGTATAGTCGTAGCGCCGTCTCTTCGCGTTTGAGCGCCGTAGTGATTCATTGACGAACTGTTCACGGTTCGTGGTGATAAGATGCCAATCTGCAATCAGCGGAATGTTAACGAACATGTCCCTATTGAATGTCAAGGCTCCTGGCGAGCCATTTAGGGCTGTACTAATGTTGGATCTAAGTGCGTGCATCACTGTAGATAAAGCTGCATCGAGGATGTCATTTGCCTCTTGCATATTCTGAGGTGGATTAGACTTGAGCATCGTGCGCAAGATATTACCGACAGTCTGGTGCATTCGTTCGCAGACTGCGTTACTTTGTGGATTTCTTGAAGTTGTAGGGACATCCTTGATGCCCAATATTTCTAGTCTTCTTTGGAAGTCGTATCCCACGAATTCCTTCCCATTGTCGTGAACACAACGTTGAGGGAGTGGATAACGGCATAGCCATGCCTGAGTAAACTTGTCTCGGATGTGTCCCATCTCTTTATTGTCGATTCTAGTCAGCTCGACTAGATTAGTTGTTGTATCAATGCAAGTAAGAGCATTCAGCTCATCAGCGGCTTGCATCTCAGCCACGTATTCCCAACGCAGAGGCGACTCTAGCCCATCTGCTTCTAGCGGTAGATTAAGGAAACAATCCACTAGCTCTGGATCGTCAAATATGGAAGTATAAGAGACCTTGCGGTCGTGTTGTTCTCCGTTATCTCGAACGGTACTTGGAACATCAACACTTGGCGTCAGCCACTCAGTGTGAAAGCTATGATGGTTTTCTTCGATCGTACTCTTCCCGACCATGACTGCATCTTCAGATACAGGAATGCGTATATAATGATAACAAAAGTCAAAGTTTGTCTCGTGCTTATCAGCATCTTCAAGATTAATAGCGAAGGATTCTGCACCAGCAGCGAAATTCTCTTCTTCAAGCTCAGGCTGAGCTGTACCGTGATCTTCAGTGCCGCTCTTCGGCACACGAGAAAAGGCATCGGCCAAGATATTCTTTGGGCCCGGAACGTAGTGGAGAGTAGGTGAATACTCCTCGACATACATTCGCCAACGCAGTACTCGCTGCGTGTTGAGATTTGTAAACGTAAGATTCTTGTGATCAGTGTGAATATGGAGTTCAGCGCCTAACAGCATCGTTCTGAATTCTTTAAGTGTCATAACAATCGACAAGAGTTCCTTCTCCATTGTCGTGTAGTTCTTTTGGGCACTATTCAGCTTGCGGCTGAAATAGGCAACAGGGCGATTGTCTTGCATGATTACGCTTCCCATTTGGTAATCGCTTGCATCTGTGTAGCACCAAAAAGGGGGCTCACAAGTTACCGACCCCAAGTACGGAGCCATCAGAGAGTTCACTGGAGAGGCAAACATGTTGTGCCGCACGGGCTTGCCCATCCGCACACCGTCGCCCAAATGACACTTACGTACATATGGCCAGTCCACTCATACGTCACTGTTTCAGCCTTAGCGAGTCAAGTATGAAGGAATCCCGGTCTCTGACACAGGCAGATGTCGGTGGAAGCCCTTGCTTGATACAGTCGAGTCGCTCGAACTATACCCCCGGGGGGTATAAGAATTTCAGGCTAGGCTGGGTCTGGGGGGGGTATAAGTCGAAATGTCAGCTTTTTCCTGGCCTTCGTCTCAGGAAAAACACCATCGCGCCTTGATCCTGCAAGCTGGGTGATCTACAATCTGTGGGAGAAGAGAGGGAAAGGTAGAGAAGTAGGTAGGCTAGTAAGATGCTAACAAAGTCCCTCATTGATTGTTCCCGTGACAAGAGTCTCAACCCCGAAGAGGACAGGGCAGGAGATGGGGAGGCGCACAATGCAAGACTTGACACGGCTTGTCATGCCCGGGATGCAATCCCCCACGTCCGTCTTGGTAAAGGCGGTGCCGTTAGGGAATGGGAAAGTGGGGCCGACGTCAGCCTCCTTAAAAAGTGTGAAGAAGCATCCCCCCAGGTCCACATCCGTGAAAATGGGACGAACAACGAAGCCACAGCTAGCAGTGCCAACATACTTGCCCGAAGAGGAGCCCCCCACAGGGGTAGGGAGGCCGAAGAACTGGAGCTTAGTCGCGTCCTTGTGAACCAGGGCACCTGCCACCAATTGACCAGCGATCAGCTCCGCACGATGGGCATTGCTGCGTTTGTTGAAGTCGTCCAATCCCTGCATCGCCATGGGGAGATTGCGGCAGTCCATGCTGCCAGGGAAAAAGGGCTTCTTCTTGCCGTTTGCCGCTGCCGAGCCACCGCCGACGGTGGTGCGCAGAGCTGTAAGAGCGAAAGCAATGAAGAGGGACGTATATAGGCAACAAGTACCGGTGAGTATCCACTGTGGGAAAACTGCAAAAAGCGACATTGTGTATATCCAATATGTGCACATCCCCAATAAGTGACGTCCAGTAGAGAGGCATGGCCATGCTCCAAGGGTAGCAGTCAGAGAAAATGTGAGTGTCCGACAGGTGAGGGGAACGCCCCACGACTAGGCCAGAATGGAGACACGAGGAGAAGTCGAGCAACTCTACTGTACGTGCTAGTCCTGCCGAGAACTGACCCCATGCCGTGAACTGACCCATCGAGGTAACCCCACGTGTTTACAGTGAGATTACCTTTCCTATTTAGTTTTTATTTCTGATCTTTTTTTTGATTTGGGTCAGGATAGAAAATACTATATTATGGTTATAAAAATACGTATATTGGTTATAAAACCCAATAAAAACCACCCGAAAGCTGACCACCACTAGTGTGGTCGAAATAGCGATGCACGTGCGGTGTAGCTGTACGTAGGAATAGTACATTGGTGGTTCTCCTCCAATGACACGTTCAACATGAATATTGTAGCCATAATCTGAAGTAATGTGTGTGTTGAACATGAAGACCATGACGATGGTCTGTTGCTGCAGGTTGTCCGCAGGAGCAGGAGTCAGCTGCTGGCTGGCTCAGTGAATGTAAATCAGTTTATCGAGACCCAAACGTTTGCGTCCATATGATTGGTTATGGCGCGGCGGAGTTCTTTCAGAGCAGTGTGTGAGGAGGAGGACGAATTCCTTGGCTCGTCCGAAGTTAGACGAGAGTCCCTGAGTTGCTTGTCTTTAGGATGTTGTGACAACTCATACGATGGCTACCATTTAGGTATGCGGCTGATCCATTGCTTGGAGCATGGATGGGGCCTTAGTTGTGGAGCAGGATTTATCCAATAGCCCAAACTTAAATCACAGCTCGCTGAGCTGGCGGCGACATGGTGTCCCGTTGAAGGAAAGAAGGCATGCTCTTACGACATGGCCTGTCTTTGCCTTGTAGACTACTGCAGTAATGCAGTGAGTAGTACGCAACAATCAATCTATATAGGGGATTTTTATCCCGCTGGAACGTTGAAATAATATAAGCTCGAGGAGCCGGCGGTTACATTTAGTTGTCCCATCGTATTATGTAGGGGAGAAGGCATGTTCCAAACATGGCCGTTCTTTGGCCTTAATGATTAGTGTTACAAATGAAAAGTGTTTCTGAACACATATTCTTATCATTTAAATAGAAGTACACTCCACTTGTGGAGAGGTAGTTATTGTGAGGTGAACTGTTCGGCAGTGTTACGCAACACTCAATCCTAATGTGGATTGCGCAATCATGAGAGTTAAATACACTCGTCGTGGCATAATTGTGAAGGTGTTCAATATGTGTGGATAGATAACCACAGTTTCCAGTTCCGAGTTGCATTATTTGGTCGTCTCTCTCAGACCTGCAGCAGTCAGAACAACACAACACCGAGCTAGGGATGCGTCGATGTATGTTGTGCATAGAGTAGTTTTGGATGACGGCTATGCCGCTCCTAACGTATGAATTAGATGTTCCGAGATGAACTGAAAACTACCGTGAACTGAGTTTATCTCGAGTTGGAGCCATGTTGGAAACAATGGTGCATATGCTGGCAGAAGTGTGAGCTTGCCCAGGTAGTTGGATGTGTTTAACCATGAACACGATGCCATTACCTTAGATGTAGCAGTGGTATCATAGACAAAGAACAAGCGGAATTCAATGCTCTGCATTCAATATTCGTGTCTGATGATACACTTTATCATTTAAATCGGAAAAATTAGGCGTCGTGACTTTGACCGAACCATTGCTGGGGCATGGTTTTCACTTCCCTTCTCAGATGTTGATGCATGAACCAATAGCAACCATCACTTATTCCCCATTTTGATCCGTGTTAAGGCTTGTGGATTGATCACCCATCGTACCTTTTCACATTTCTCGCGCACTCTTTAACCCACAGAGTAGTCCACAATGACTCATGGTTTGTTAGTTCATTGGCTGGATGATATAGCTAGGGGTACCTTTCCACCTCATTCTTTTGGCTATCCATTTCGAGTTCATATATAAGTGAAAGTGTCTCACCAATTCCAGAGGCAACGGCACACTGATGAGTTCTCGCCAGATTTGGCTTGATATTTTTGTGTGTTGGCTTCTATTGTGCTCCAAGGACCGCTAAGTGTACTTCATGATTTCGAGTTGAGGGCTTATCTTTCAGAGATTCCTTGAATACTACATGAAGGAGAGAGTAACACTGTAGCGATCAGATGTTTTAGTATATCTGAAAGGGGAGGCGCAGCTATTCAGCTTCCTGGATAGTTTTATGACATCATTCGTTCTTGCGAGTGATTCTACAAGTACGAGAACGTAACTCCTACAAGATACTACGTTTAACAAGAGCTCCAGTTCACAGTTCCTGAAGAAGAAGGAAGAAGCATGTACAACAAGATGCAGGTCTTGTAGTTGTATGATAATTCCCCGAGGACCGAGATAAAGGAGAGGAGATGAAAAGACCTGTGGTACCAGATATGTCTCATGCATATCTTCGGATGTTACGTTGAGGCGATATGCCCCTGGACTTCACCCAAGCAATATCTGCCATGTTCGGCTGAGGAACGGAACTTTCAGAGTTGCCAGTCACCTATGAAGCCTTACTAGACAACTTTGTTGCTCTTGGATATCTGTCGGCGTTGATTTCATCTCCGTGATGATGCAAGGCGTCAGTTCTATGAGTTACCACTCTGTCCCTCTACATGCGGTTGGTTGATTGTTTAGATCCCACTGCTCCTTCGTCTGAAATCAAGACCCTGAAGAGTGTTCGCTATGCTCTACAAAAGGATACGGCCTAGATGAGAATGAGCCCTGCTTGCTTTCTCCATAGAGGACAATTGTGAACTGATATCTTGGCTTATTGCCAAGATTCCCAATGAATCGAGAATGTTTGTGACTCTCTACGAGCTCTCTGCGGTGACCCAATTCCGATTCTTCAGAAAGGACGTTGTTAGGCTTTGCGTGTGTTACATCAAGGCAGCAAAGCAGCAACAATTGAACAAGTGATCGCTTGAATCTTCCACTATTAGTGCTAAGATTTTGTCGTCATGTTCAGAATTGCTTGCTACAACAGGTCCAGCTATCAGAAAATAATTTCGATAACAAGGTTGGATCGGCTTGGCCTAGTGCCTGCAATTGAAAGGGACATGAAGTTGTTCTTTTTACCTTGAGGCTGGAAGAAGCCATCCAATTCATTATTGATCTGAGGTCGGAATGAATGCGAATAGGTGAAGACCCTATCCCTTGTGCTACAATGTTGTTAGGGTTAGGCTGTGCGGGTTCAATGAGGTTATAATTTTAAGAAGATTGGATGGCACCAGACGTACCAATGCTGCATCCATACTTGGGATTTCTTTAGAGAAGCGCCCTCATATTCTTGATACCTCAAACAAAGATTTTTCATGGCCAACCGTTGCTAAGATAGAAGAGTTAAAAGCGCAAGGGTGAGTCCATCGTTCTACCTTCATCTTTCTCTTCTCCGCTTGTGCTAATATTAGCGTTTTTAAGTTGTTTACCCATTCTTTTAATTCTTGGGCCAGGTGATTTCCTTCACATTGGCAAAGGAAGAATTCATGCTTTTCGTAAGGTTGATTGGAGTAAAGAACCTAATGCGGATGATTGTCACTTTGAAATGAGGAAAAAGTTAGGCAATGATCTCAGAGAGGGTAAAAAAGACAACAGGTGTGTTTCGCTTGCTTGGGGTTGGATAAACAAGGGCCGCACTAGCCTGGGTGTAGCAAGAGAGATATCAACTTCTTTGAAAGCACACAACAGAAAAGCCTCTTCCAATCGGTCTAATGTAGATGGCAACGGCGAACAGATTCTTGGAAAGGTGATGCATTTCAGCATCTCTCTTGCCACAATGCTGTACCACAAGTTCCAAGACACAGCAGCTGGAGACAAAACCAAGGCTATGGACCTGGAACTTGTTAGAGGCATGATCCCAGTAATCAATTGGGCAAAAGATAGATTGAAGGAAGAAGAAATCATCCTTCAGTCAAACGATCTCGTAGATGACGCTGATGAGGGAATGGGTCCAAATGATGTCCATCATGAGAGGTATGAGTGTGCCATCTGTTTCTGCGAGTTGTGGTGTTATTATGTGGAAGCAATTCCAAAAGACAAAACGAGGATAAGACATTTGTTTGTATTGAATGTTTTCATTCTAAAAACCAAACATTCAAATCGAAACCTAAGGAATTGTATTGTATCGGAAGAGAATGAAACATCTATCAGCAAATCAGCTGCTGCAAATCGGTAATTTCTTCCATAAACTTACTCAAGAGAGGAGTTGCTGGTGGCAATCTCAGATCACATTTGTCGATGATCATCGGACTGAGGCAGGTATACAATAGTAATATGATTCTAGTATCCAATTTGAAACCAATAATAATAATCATAGTGGTGAGGCAATTGAAGAGGAAACGATCTAAGTGCCCAAGTGCCACCTGTCTACTTCTGCGGTCAAACGTGGAGGGTAATGGGCAGGCCAAGACTGAGGGGCAAGAATACAATACCTTCTACACAACAAGAGCTTGGTGTGACATCTTTTATGTGATCATAGCAAGTGCAAGGGAGGAGACGGCACTGGTCTCTCTTCTTTGAAGTTCGGCCAACATCACCCTCGTCCAAGTATGGAGCGTAATTCTCAGAATCATCCAGCAAAGATTAGGGATCATACTGTTACTGTGATATTGACTGTCCAATGAGGTACCCTGCAGAAGGGTTAGGGCAAGTTGGTAACAGATTTGTCGGTGGGACGATTCTGAAAGTTACCATAGTAACTGATGCTGTGAGGGCAGTGGCAACCAGTTGATTTCCTGAGTTACTCAAGTAACAATCTCACAGACTTGATCAACTGGCTTGGTGTACAATAGTACATAGAATGTTGTTTCTTTAGAGGGACAGCCATCTGAAAGTAAGATGGGAAGAACCCTCATTTGTTCACATGTATGTATGTCACAAGTCAAGAGGAGTGGAGTGGCTGTTACCCGCCTGTAACAATCTTGGATAATTGGGGTGTAGGTGGTGGTGGAGGAGGAGAGAATGCCAGTAATGTATTGGGAGGCAACAAAGCCTACAACAAAGCTGTGCAATCCTTCTCTTGCAGGGTCTACAACAGCAACCACTGTTTGGGGTTGCCCTCTTTTCGCCCCTCTATTTCCTTCCTCCAAAAACCACAATTTTGTGAGTTGTAAGCAATGTCTAGCATAAATTGACCACATTAGTAGTCAGTGATGCAATCAAAATTGGAGAGCCTACTTTTGGGATCTCTCCATCGAGCATAAGCAGTCTGTGTTTCTGAAACTCATGTTGTATGACTATCCATAGCAACGTCATGTCTGCATTCACTCCTATTAGAATATAACACTTTGTAAAACGAGAAAAGAGAAGATTTGTCATTCAGTGCCCTAAAGTTCACCTACTAAAGTACCCACCAGTTTCCCATCCACTTTTCAACGGCAAGTGCCGGCCAACAGCCACAAACAAATGACAACAACAACACTGATAGTACTATTACTTGGATTACTTGTGAGAGTGATTCCTATAACAGAATAATAATAATACTGCCCTACAAAAGACACCTACATAATGAAATATTGTAGTAGGGGAGCTAACCCCAAAACAAAAAGAGTACTTCACAGCCGCTTGAAAAACAACATCACAGCAGTAAAAGGAGGAGTGGCGAAACAACCAAAGGAAGAGAGTCGACGCATCATCGACTTACCTCTGCCTATGATGGAGGACAAGCAACCGCCACCGCCAAATACTGATGATCTTGTTCGCCTTTTCGATGTATTATGCCACGCCGACTCAACAGTTACACAATTCTACAACCGTCAGTTAAAAAAAACAAACAAGAATTTGAATAAAAAAGCCTACCAACTGAACTTTAAGAAATTTGGGACTCCATTGGCAGAGCTAAAGTCCACCGAACCACACTACGTATTGGAAACTCTTGTCCCAGAATTGCTAGTCAATAGGTCCCTTGTCAAAGAGTGTTCTGGTAGAAAAGATCAGGACGAGGCTACGATCTTTGAAAACAAATCGAAGCAGAAAGGGCGAGTAAAAATTTTCATCAACTTCGGATGTATTGAGGAGTCTCTCATTCCCATTTGGCGCAGTAAATCGAAAGATTTTGACTACATCAAGGCTGGAAGTAACCTGAGCAATGATGACCTTCAATTGGCATTGAAGCTTGTTGGGAAGAACATCAAAAATATTGGTGTAATACTTCTCCTTGTTTTTCAGTTCAAGACTCGCATGTGGCTGAGCAAGATAACAAAAGCACCCGATGGTGATGACGACTTGGCAAATTTGGAGGAGGCGAAACAAATCTTGTCACTACTTGAGAATGTTATGACGAAGCACTTGTCAAATGCAAATTCCGTCACCAGGACGTGTTGGACTTTTGCATCATATGCCGATCCGGGGCATGATATTTACTTCCACCACAGCATGCGGCGTTACAGAGAGAATTGTCGTGCATTGTACCTCAAACAGCTAGAAAGGTGGAAAGACTCGACAAATATCACTGAAGATGTAAAGCTAGAAAGACTCTTCTTCTTTCATGCTGCTGTGATAATGAGTGGTTCGCAAGGATGCTCAGACGAAGATGGGATAGAAAGACTCAACCTACTCATTTCGGGGAAGAGGACAGGATCTCTATCAGTTTGTATGCCTCTCCGGAACTCTGATTTTCTTGAATACGTCGATTTTCTAGAGGACCTACTGAAGAGTACAAAATCTCAAGGTCTGGATATGCTTCGGGTTATTGCATTCTTGGAGCTAGCAATCTTATGTGAGACAGTATGGAAGACTGAATTACCTTCTAGTTATCTGGACATTATGAGAGTACCACAACTTGCACAGAAGAAGGCTCGTGTCACATTGAATGCCATTGGTATCATCAATGGGGTGGGTATTGATAGCCATGTGAAGAGGTTCTTCACCAAAGTGTTGGGGTATGGATATTCAAAGGACAAGTTAGATGCCCTTCTAGATTTACTGGACACGCAGACCGCTGCCAACGTCAATGACAACATTGCGGAAATTGGTCAAAAGTTGAGGAATGTTAAGAAGAAAGGAAAGCATTGGAATCATGATCAACTTTGGCTTGCAGAAGTCTTTGATGACCTAGGAAGTATCAACAAAGAGATGAGAGATCTATGTTCACACTGGCTTGATGTGTATGAAATAGTTTCGTTGAAAGCAATTAATTAATCAAAACAGTCAAACATATCATCATCAATGCCTGGCGGCTGTTACTCCAGATGGACCACCAGCAGTTATTGCTGGCGGCTCTGTCGTCGCATCTGTATCCGCCGCTTCCTCCCCTGGTAAATCCCTTCTCTCTTCTGGTGACGACGTTGGCAACATGCTGGCTGCCGCCGATGGCGGCTTGGTTGTGTCATCTCTACCCATCCTTCCGCCGGCTCTCAATCGGGTGAATCACTTCTTTCCGGTATCATTGGCAAGGAGGTGGTGTCAACAACAACATCCATTGAGACTCCCAACTCATCTCTGAGGGTCATTATCACCCCCCAAGACCAGATTGGTACTGCTGTGACTCAAAAATATCATCTTTTTTGTTGGCACTCCCCCCCCTTCACCTCCTGACCAAAAAAGCAACATCCAACGTCATTGCACCGGCAGCGAGCAATGCATTGATTGAGCCAGTTGGAGTTTTCAGGCAATCCCTCAGGGTTTGATCAAAAGTTATTAACACTTATATGAGAGTGCTGCTGTCTAGTGCATTTTCCATGGCAGCATATTATGCACTGCTTTCAAACACTCCACAGGTGACAGAGGTATTATTGTAAGTGGCGGATGAGGAGCCTACTGTTGTTATAATGTTGTTCATCATTTTGAAGGACTCTATGTGTATAGCCAGAAGAGCATTAAATGGCGTCGATGGAGTGCCAGACTCGATCAACTGCAACACACACGTCGAGAGTACGTAGGTGAGTTTTTACCCGTAAGTAAGGTACCACTCTACCAACTCTCTACCAACTCTCTACCAACTCTCTACCAACTCTCTACCTCTCTCTACCAACCCTCTACCAACCCTCTACCAACCCTCTACCAACTCTCTACCAACTCTCTACCTCTCCCCACCAACGTTTTCTTCTCCCCATGCCACTACTGTTGCTCTGCAGGAGCACAGACCTGAGAGAAGCCAAGAACTGACCCTCGCCAAAAAAATATCCCAGATGTCATATCACATAAGGAAATTATGTATAATATTACATTACGCTACTAGAAACACTTCTATCCATTACCCCACGCTGAGCGAGGGCGAGCCAAACAGCGCCGTAAAGACGTTCTAAACTTAGATGCAAGTATATTATTACCATCACCTCAAGGACGACCGGAGCAGGAAGCTGCAGCCATATCAGAACACTCGGTGGTGTATGTGTACGTGGGTCACTGCGGCGAGTAACAAGTTGCCCAGCCGAACAGACGATCAGCCTGATCTAAAAGAAGAGAAAACTTCAGCTGAGAACGCCCAGAGAGGCGAAGATACCATACGATTTCTTGAACCCATCCCTGCGATCCTATTAGGATTGAATGGCAAAAGAGAGAGAAGGCAAGATGGTCTCTTCTAGTGACGAGATGGCAAAAGTCCTACATCCTACACTAGATGAATGAGGCAACTCACAGACGGCAACTCTACGAGCGGTTGGACGAAGACCTCACTCACATCCTTCATGAAGGATGGCTTCTTACGAGAGTTGTTCAGCACGTAGCCGTAGCATAAAAAGTCCCAAGAAAGATTCAAGGGATCCTACGCTACAATATTTTACGCATGCATAAACAGCCAGCCACCAATCTATTCGAGCAAAAGGAATGAAGGCCGAGCAAAAGGAAGGGGAAGGTAGAATGCAAGCAGGGCTGACATGAAAACAAGTTTTAGTGGCGGCAAGTTCTGTTTTCTCAAAATGTCGCCAACTTTCTCAAGTAATGCCAGCTGTGGTGTGTAGTGATGATGTTATAAGGCGACTTTGATTTGATTACCCACTTATGCACCCCCCCCCTCATTTTGAGAGCCAGACCCAAGATGGTGCGGAACAAGTACAGGTGCAGAACCACACGGTGCCTTCTAGAAGCTGTTATTGTCTCAAAAGCAAGACATCTTGTGCCGGTATGACGTTTTTACGAGAAAGACATATTTGGATGTGATAGTGGTTGTTTTGGGTATTTGCTGTACCCACTGGGTATCTGGCGTTCTGCATTTGGGGGCGTTCTGACCCCCCCTCCCCCCTCACTTTTTGAATTTAGGGGTGCATAACGTGGGTAATCAAATCAAAGTCGCCTAATGCCACCTAACCCTCTTCCGATCTCTACCAACTCTCTACCAAACTCTCTACCAACTCTCTACCTCCTCTCTACCAACTCTCTACTAACTCTCTACCAACTCTCTACTAACTCTCTACCAACCCTCTACCTACTCTCTACTGTACTGGTATTCTTACTTACATACATACCCTCTACATACGTTTCAACGTGTGTGTTGCTGGCTTGGTGTACAATAGTACATAGAATGTTGTTTCTTTAGAGGGACAGCCATCTGAGAGTAAGATGGGAAGAACCCTCATTTGTTCACATGTACGTATGTCACAAGTCAAGAGGAGTGGAGTGGCTGTTACCCGCCTGTAACAATCTTGGATAATTGGGGTGTAGGTGGTGGTGGAGGAGGAGAGAATGCAGGGCACTCCCAACACAATGTCTTTATCCAATAATGAAGTCAATTTGTGCTTTAATAAATGCACCAAATTCTATCGTCCATGTGACATTCCCGATCAACCAAACAGGAGCGTTAAACCTTCCATCCTCGTGTGGAACCCAACTTTGCTATTGTGGTAGACACCGCTGAGCTTCTAGGAACCCTGTTCCACCTGCAATCTGTAGAGAGGGAGCACATGCACATTGCAAATATGCATCGAATCCTATCATAACTCACCGTACAATGACAAAGCAAAGGTTATCACCGCCTGTGAAGGCATTCATCTGCTATGCTCAGATGTAGCTACTGCAAGCTTCTATTCTAGCACAGACAGTGGTGATCATTCCTCATGAAGGAAAAACCCGCAATCCTCTTCGGCTACTCAAGTACGAACACTGATATCATATCATTCTTTGTTCCGTCTACTCAATACATTTGCCTTACACTGTGTGCTCATTCTTTGACTGACACTCCAAGGTCTCCTCAAAGAAGCTAATGCGACCATTGATGAGGACCACCTATGCCAACTCACTAGAACGTGATCGAACTTCTTTCTGTTCAAACTCTCCACAACTGGATAAAGAAGCATGAGAATTATACATTTGATCAAATACTCACTTGAGTTCCAACATCTGACTACAACTTCTCGTCATAGCTCATATACTCATTGACTGACGATTTACCAAAGACAATTAAACTCGGCATGTCACATTGACGTCAATCTAAACTCCCACGCCCAATCCAAGCAGAAAGTGTTCTTCGGCATTTCAACAGAACTCATCCACTGCAAAATATCCGAATTTCATCTGTGGCATTCTCAACACATCGGCGAAATCTCCCCTCAAACAAGTTGGAGTAGCCAAATAGTTTGCGATCGATTTGTAGTATTGTAGTAACAGTGAAAAGCGATCGAATCTGCCACTGTATCGGCATCGAAGCACAATCATAGTCAACGTACTAAACAGTTTTGATAATAGAAGGCTCCCTTCTTTCTCGACAATAATCATTGTCAACGTACTAAATAATAGAAGGCTCCCTTCTTTCTCGACAATAATCATCGTCATGGCAATTAGACATATCAAGCCATCGAACTTTCCAGTAGTATAAACTTCTAAGATCATATCAAAGAGTAGTCAAACCCTTCTTGGAACAAAGTTTAGGCCGTCTAAAAGTTTCCCTCTTGGATTCCAATGGTCTATCCAAGGTATTCGTTGTCATAGTAAGTGGACATTGCATCTTGCTTATCCATCAAACACCTGACCAACTGCACAACTGTGCTTCCTCGAAGATGTTAACATAAACAACCTCACTTCAGGAAATAATAAAAGTCTACTGCATCTTTTTCACAGTAATAAAAGCCAAGTCCGCTCTCTTCCTCAGTCGAAACAGAGGCAACAATCTAAGCTTCGATTCCACATTCCTGCCTACCTTCTCATCGACAGGTAGTGTTGCTCTCGAAACGGTGAAGTTAACTTCATTAATTCGATCAAGGCAAACCTTTCCAAAATCTAACAATGGACTCATACCTCCAGAGACTAACTTGTATGTCTCCAGTCAAAGAGATTCTAGACGCTGGGCGAGTGAACACTCCTGCCCATCTATCGTCTCCCATGCTGCTGGCTTCCAAATCCAGCAGCTCTTCGAAGTGGTCCAAGCCGTATAGCTACACTGACACTTCTTCGTGGATACTGCACTCCGAGACGGTATTGCGTGTCACATGCTCTTCAGAAGATACACAGTGGACAGTCAATAGTCTTGGTCTCGTTGCATCTGCACATTTATTTCTGTCAAGTGCATCAACATCACTCCTCTCATTCATTGCGGCCACCAAACGTTAGACCAAATAATCAATCTTTCTGCTGTCGGGCCTCCATGAAAGCACAAATTGGTCATCAACAGGGCTTTATCCAACAGATAAGACGCATTACCAATATAAACGTTCGCGTCTCAGATCGAATCCTCGTATCGTCACGTCCTGAAATAGTATTACCCCATACCAAACCTCATGACGAACAACTAGCAATGAACAATAAGGGGAAGTAGTAGACATATTGGTTAGTTAGATAGAAAGAGAGACCTTGACAAGATCTCCTGCTAGATAGATAATTTCGCCCTGAGGGAGGCCCACCTGACAATATAAAATTTCTGTTACATTATTATGAAATTCGAATTACTCTGAATCTCGCGGTGTATCAAATGTGGCCCCAATTGAACATCTATATTTCAAGTGTAAACAAGATGAATAGCAAGTTCTTCTGCTTCCTAATGTGATTCAATTTGGATTTGGTATCTACTTTTACTTGGGGACATAGGAACCCAAATCGAAACCCAAATCGAAACCCAAATCAAAAATCAAATTCAACAAGTATTTGGTCTTCGCCTTGGTTTTGTCATTCGCGGCATCATCATCAAGTTGTTGTTTCTTGTTGCGGACAAATTTAGATAGTTTTTGGTCGTTACTCGTGCTTTTAGGAAGTGCGATTCTCTTGCCTTCCCCTGAATTGTGTTTATTTGCGTATGTCGTGAACAACTCAAGAATAGCCAATTCGTAATTAGTCAATGTGAATGTATGGCCAGATACTGTATTTTTCCCCCGGCGTTTGACAATCTCTGACTCAGTTCCACCAAGAATCTCCATCAAGACCTTTTCGAGTTTATTCCAATCTAGGTTCCCGAATGCAGAATCACTACTCATGACTGTTGTGATAGCTATCATTGCTTGTTGGAGCTTATCACGGGCTGATTTTGGTTGAACAAAAACGAACATCTCCCCTTGTTCCCATTTCCAGGTAACTGTCATGCTGAATATGTCACTGTCTTTATCTACAACGTTGTGTCGGCCAAAATGCCATTTTATGGCAGCATCATCGCGAATCGCAACAAACTGAATCATTGATGAGATTGCTCCAACCTTGGCAATAGCAGTTTCTTTTGTACTTGATACAGCTCTTACGTTTTTTACTAAGGTAGCAATTGCCTTCGCATCTAAACCATGTACTTGATAACCCCCATTACGACGCCGAGATCTCTGTTGTTCAGTGTAAGTGTCTTGCATATGTTTCCACGACTGCAAATCGTCTGGAAGTGCAATGTACGGAAACACTTTGGTTTTGGACTAGGAGTCCGCCAAGATCGTCGCAGGCAATGGCAGGCAGATATAAATTATTCCGAACACAATTGACCTCATTGTAGAATCTCTTGATTTCCGTGCAGACCTTCAAGGCAGCATTTGTCACCGTTGTAGTGTACTTTGTTAGCGCGCTCCTCCCTGCGACGGTTCCTACATCATAGGACTCAGAGCAATATGAAGACCGATACATATGGTTGTTTGAATCAATCACACACAACATTTTCAGCATAAATGCTGGAATGGAGTCATCTTCTTTTAGTCGCTGCAGTACTTGCCTCATGATTTCTCTGACAGCTGACCCACCAATGTTGAAGTACAGTACCGGGATGCGCAACCGAAGGAGATAGCGAAATTGCAGATGCAAGATATCAACCGTATCCGTAATTTGTTGTGGCCCAGGTGTGGGGCATCGCTCACGCTCACCTACAGGAGGTTCTCCATCACATGTGTTGAGTGGGCAATGATCAATGTAATTGTTTACATGCAAATTGAGACACCCGTTTTCATTGACACTTTCTTGAGCAAGGTGGGTACCATTCCCATAGTCAAATGCAGCAGTTGGAAGAGACTTCGAGTATGCGATGACTGTTTGTACTGAAGCACACACCTCCATTGTTCCACCCTCTAATATAGAACCTGCTCCGTCTAAGTTCGTTGCGTATCTTCCCCAGTTCGGGGTAGGGCACTTTGCCTGCGCTTGGATATATACGTTCCAGAGCTCCGGTGGCAACTTCTTTGGATGCAGAATGCTAAAAAGGTGATCGCAGTATCCTTTTCTTCGATTTGCTTTGTAGCACGGAAGATCACACAGGCGTCTTTTCAACACATCATATTCCCGCAAGGCTTCATCAAGATTCAATTGGGTAGACGCTGTTCCAAAATTCTCACAAATAAATTGTGAGATGTCAACATCAAAATGAGATGTCTCAAGGATCCGTCTCAACTCATCTTCAGAAATGAGGGGGAATTGGCGGTGGAACCTACCAAAAATAACTTCCTTCTGATCATTGGCTTCTGCAATGGCATTATCCATTTCACTATCCTCTGTAGTGGACCTTGTCTTCCGTGATTTATAAGAGGCTGGATTTCTTTGCATTGACTTCCCCATTTTCTGTAATTTAGGGAGAGAATCGCCGGGTGTAGTTCGGGTAGTTTGGCGAGCAGATGGAAGTCGCTCTGGCCTCCTCTTTGCCTGTTCTGGTAATGGGGATGCAGTAAGATCTATCGTGTTGGAGGAGTTATTGACTAGCATGGTTGACAAATAAAGCAAATCTTTCCGGGAGGATGTTTCGTCATAATTATTTTGATGGAGGGTTTTGTGCAATAATGTATCTGGAATGATGGAGGGTTTGAATTCCTTTCGCATTGTGTTGACGATTGCCACACTCTCTTTTGACATTTTATTTGCAGCGATGTTGGCATACGATGGGGCAGTTCTACTGGAAGACGTAGTGATTCCATTGGGCATGGGCACCTGTTGGAGGAAGTCTTGTTTAACCCCCCTTCCCTTTGAGTTGACGGTGAGCCAACCCTGGTCATTGTTTTTGGTTGAAGATGGGGCGGTGTCACAAGTAGACATGTCGGCATGGCGTGTTGGATTTGTTGTAGCATTTCTATCATTCTCTTTATTATTGGATGTTCTTCTGAATGCACCACGCTTCAGCATTGGGCTAACAGTAGTTTGATTATTATTTTTGGAGCGAGCATTTTTCTGCAGCTGCCGCTTCGACGGCCTGAATTTTTTTGGTGGTGCTTTGGGAGTAGCGCCATTGTTTTTTGATAGTGAGTTCTTCGTTGGGGTTGGGGTAGTATCGATATAAATCGTCCCAGAAGGCTGGGGTAGCTTCCAAGGTGATGACATGACAAAGTTGGTTGGAGACAAAGGTTTGCTATTTTGTTATTGCTGCTCTCAGTGTGGAGTCTATCCTCCTACAAAGAGTTACTTTGTTGTATCTTTTGAGTTTGTGTTTTAGGAGGTTGTTTTTGCAGTGTGCGCGTGCGCGTCATTTTATCATAGTTAATGTCACATATATGTGCCCATACTTGTGCTATGTTACAACGAGTTCTTGCTAATTTTAGATCATTTTGAAGGATCAAAAAGAGCCGCTTGTCCTGACTCGTGCTTCTATTGTTATTTGAAGCCAACAGGAGAAGATCGCGAACTCATGAAGAATGCAATTGAACACTTCGGCTTAGATGAAATGTCCTTCATTGAAGCTCATCACAACCTTCAAGTTCGCCTGTTACTCTACATTGCCAACACATTCAATATTCCTGATGAGATCTTCCTCATGGAGACACATGACAATCTCCGTAAGAGTAAGATGCAGGCAAAAAAGACTGACCTAAATGTTGGTTATTCTCTGTCAAATACAGACTCTGCCTGCCACCTCAGTCTCACTGGAGAAAGTATTGTTCATGGCGGGTTCCAAACGCCTGGATTCGAAAGAGATCATCCCAAGCCCATCCATCAGATACCCCACCAAGACATTGGTGAAGCTTCAGTCAATGGCAAAAACTACAGTGTCTCTCAAAATCCATGGCTGAAAAAGCTTTTCAAGCCAAGCTCGATCTTTATCCCCATCTGTGAGCAGGGTAGGAAGATAGTATTCTTTCCGCCTCTTGGTACTCTTCTTGGTCAACAGTGTGATCCTACTGTTGTTACAGTGAAAAAGGGTCAACTCTTGATTTTTGAAGGTGATGTAGTTCATGGTGGCTTTACATACCCTCGTCCCAATGATGACAACGAACCACTACCCTTGTATCCATCATTGCACTGTGTCCTCCAGTCATCGCTCCACAAAAGGGACCTAGAATCCTTTGATATTAGTGAGCAACATGTCCTGCATATGAATGACTTTCACTGCTATATCAAAGACCTTGATCCCGCCGTTGTCCAAAGGGAGTTGGATAGAGCTTTGTCAGAAAGAGATAGGTTGACAAAAAGGATTGGGATGCTCAGGAAAGGATTGATTGTCTCTAGTAATGGAGCAAATTCAGAAGAAGCAAAGCCAAAAAAGAGAGGCAAAAAAAGAAGGGGGTCTAGTAGTAAATGACATACCTACGCCCAAAACAGTGGTCGACAAGCCGGAAGAGTTGCCGGGTGAACTAGGTGAGTACATCACTGCTGATGTTGCACTGCTGCAGGAATTGGGTTGGTCGAAGTTCGTTCAACAACTGAGGAGCCGCAGCGATTTTACAAACTTGGAAAATGTCCACCACCCAGCGAAACGACTGTTAAAGTTCTACCGAGAGAGAGGCGCACCGGTTAAGCTGTCCACCCAAGCATGGACGCAACAGCGGATTAGGACAGCCATGAAGAGAGGCCCTCACAAGTCCTGTCATGAATACTTGGATTTCTTGCGTGAGGAATTTTGGGACATGAGGTCGAAGGCTCAGTGGGTGGTTCTCCCATACAGCGTCGTGAAGGACCTTCCTGGACTACGCATTTCACCACCGGGGGTGGTGCTGCAACGTGAACGAAGACCTAGATGGATCGTCGACTATTCTTTCTCGGATGTCAATGCCGAAACGCTTCCACTAGCAGCAGTCGAAAGCATGCAGTTCGGCCATGCACTTGATAGAATACTTCGCGAAGTATTGCTAGCCGATCCAGCCTTAGGACCTGTACAATTGTTGAAGGTAGACATCAGCGATGGCTTCTACCGCATCAACCTCAACGTCGATGACATTCCAAAGTTAGGTGTGGCATTTCCCACCAAGCCGGGAGAAGAAGAGCTGGTGGCATTACCGTTAGTCCTCCCGATGGGGTGGAAGAACAGTCCTCCAATATTTGTGACCGCTACAGAAACCATAGCCGACCTCACCAACCAAAGGTTGAAGTCCAACATCCAGGCTCAATCTCACCACCTTGACGAAGCAGCCAAGGCAGTGCCATCACCAGCACCACCAATCTTTCCACCGTCAATATTACGACCGCCCTGCCGAGCCTTGCCGGGATACAGTCCAGCACCTCGACCACAACATCACAGAAGAGTGCGGTGGAGAGGAAAGTACGTGAAGACAGCACTGATTGGAACTCCAACTCCCACCTCGCGTGATCCTTGCCTCCCTAAAAGAGCACAGCCTGTATCATATGTGGATGTGTTTCTGGATGATTTTGTAGCCCTAGCACAACAGAGTGGTAACAGCCGACGGGTCCGCCGAACGCTACTTCATGCAATAGACGACGTACTTAGGCCGATCGATAAGCTTGACAGTCCCCAGCGTAGAGAACCTGTGTCCTTGAAGAAGCTGAAGCAGGGTGATTGTTCTTGGGGCACTATCAAAAATGTCCTGGGATGGATTGTCGACACGGTGGCTATGACCGTGCACCTACCACTACATCGAGCAGAAAGACTGGCAGAGATTCTAGCGAGCATCCCCATCACCCAGAAACGCACTAGTGTGAAGAAGTGGCACAAAGTCTTAGGTGAACTGCGATCCATGTCCCTGGCACTTCCAGGAGCCAGGCATCTTTTCAGCCACATGCAACATGCGCTCTCAACAAAGATCAAAACTCGAGTGAACTTGAACCGAGGGGTGCACGACGCACTACAGGATTTCCGATGGCTACTCAGAGACTTGCAGCGGCGGCCCACCAGGATTGCGGAATTGGTGCCATTGCTCGCATCTGCTGAAGGACATCACGACGCTTCAGGCAAGGGTGCCGGAGGAGTGTGGTTCCCAGCCAAACACTTGGTACCTCGCAAGGGGTACAGGAATGCGCCAGTACTTTGGAGACTCCAATGGCCCAAGCACATCATTGACAAGCTTGTCACTTCGAAAAATCCGGATGGAAGTATTTCAAACTCAGATTTGGAACTAGCGGGAGGTTTATTGCACCTTGAAGCAATTGCACAATGTTTTGACGTTCGAGAGCGGACTGTGTTGAGCAAAACGGACAATTTAGCAACACTGTTCTGGCAGCGGAAAGCAAGCGCCACCACCACAAAAGTGCCTGCCCACCTATTACGTCTGTTCGGAATTTATCAGCGCCTCCATCGATACGTTCCACGCCATGAATACTTGTCAGGCCCATCAAATCCTATTGCCGATGCCGCTTCACGTGATTTTAACTTATCCTGGCCTCACCTGTTGAAATCTTTGACCCCCTATTTACCAGAGCGGGCATCTTGTCAAGTATGGACACCGAGCAACGAAGTCGTTTCTTCCGTGATTACAACACTGCAAAACAAGCGATCAACGCCGGAGTCTCTGTGGGCCGAGCCAAGGCAGCCAGTTCAGCCTAGGAGATCGGGCAAAACTACTGTGCTGACCTGGGCATCGACCCCTTTCTCGAAGCCATCCAAGACAAAGTACCAATCCTACAAGTCTTTGCACAGCGAGTTCGCAGTGGAGAACTTGCGTCCAACGGCAATCCCCCATCCTCGCTAGATCGGTTGAAGATTACTTACGGCACGTTGCACAGACGTTCAAAAGTGTGGGGGCCCCGGGCCAACGCATGAAGTTGGGATGCGCAAAACTTGATTTTCGGCTCAACGCGCTCCTCTTGTCCAATGTGGACCCCAAATCATCCGCCTAATCGGCAGATGGAAGTCAGACGAAATATTACGCTACCTCCCGTGCAGGCAGCACCCCTCATGGCAGACTATGCCAAGAGAATGCTCCAAGGGGGGCACTACACTCTGCTGCCAGCGAGCAGCATCCCCTCCCCCCGCAATTGATTCCTGATGGGAACCTGGTACCTCTCCACTAACCCACTGCCTCCTTTCCAGTCTTGGCCGCTGGTTTTCTAAGTGCTAGTGATGACGTGAAAGTACCACTTTCCTGCCTAATTCGCCCCTTGCGGGCCGCCGTTCCGATAAGCCGTCGCACGCCAGGGCCTCAGCCGCCCTCGTCAGCCGTGCCATGCCCGTTGAACCTCAGTCGGCCCCCACCCACAGCCTGAGCGCCCTCCCCAATGGGTTGAGAATAAGACGCTCGGCCAGTGGCTGCTATTGAGCAGCCCCCTGTTTGTTTGACCCGTCTCGAGACGGGCCTCCCCCCAAGTGTCTGCGACGCACGGTTCCCGTGCTCTCAAGTTTCGTTGGCCTGGTCTTCCCCTTGTGATGACCAACCCAACTCACCTATTCTTCGCTCCGCTCAGTTCACCCACCCATACCCTCCCTTTATGGCCTAATGGCGGCCCAGAGCCCAGCTCCCAGCCACACCACACCGTGTATCCCAACCTAGTTGGAGTGCAAACTGTGCTGCTGAGAGCAAACTCGGCTCTGGGGACAGGATTGGAAGGGCCTTCCTAGTAAAGTCCCAATTTCCTGCCACTTACGGTACTGAGTATCTACTGTACACAAGCATCATACCTACAGACGAGAACTCGCCTTGAGAGCGGACAAAGTCCGCTTTCCGTGGCGAGTAGACGAAGTAGGGACAGACAGCCGGCAGAATGACATCTGCGAAGCGTGCGCTGAGTACAAACAGAAGAACACCCGAATTCCTTGTGCCTTGAAAAGATAGAGAGAATCATGTCATTAAGTATTGCAGCATCCGACAAGTGTGTCGATCCAAATGCAATGCCACTAAATAATAATTCTTAAGCCCACCCACCCACTCCTCGGCCCAGAGCCCAGCTCCCAGCCACACCACACTGTGTATCCCAACCTAGTTGGAGTGCAAACTGTGCTGCTGAGAGCAAACTCGGCTCTGGGGACAGGATTGGAAGGGCCTTCCTAGTAAAGTCCCAATTTCCTGCCACTTACGGTACTGAGTATCTACTGTACACAAGCATCTACCTACAGACGAGAACTCGCCTTGAGAGCGGCCAAAGTCCGCTTTCCGTGGCGAGTAGACGAAGTAGGGACAGACAGCCGGCAGAATGACATCTGCGAAGGTGTGCGCTGAGTACAAACAGAAGAACACCCGAATTCCTTGTGCCTTGAAAAGATAGAGAGAATCATGTCATTAAGTATTGCAGCATCCGACAAGTGTGTCGATCCAAATGCAATGCCACTAAATAATAATTCTTAAGCCCACCCACCCACTCCTCGGCCCAGAGCCCAGCTCCCAGCCACACCACACTGTGTATCCCAACCTAGTTGGAGTGCAAACTGTGCTGCTGAGAGCAAACTCGGCTCTGGGGACAGGATTGGAAGGGCCTTCCTAGTAAAGTCCCAATTTCCTGCCACTTACGGTACTGAGTATCTACTGTACACAAGCATCATACCTACAGACGAGAACTCGCCTCGAGAGTGGACAAAGTCTGCAGTGAGTTTTGAGACAGGCATTCCTGTCTCATTCAGAATGAGACAGAATGTCTTCTGATTACTAAGAGATTGCAGGCTAAGTATGTATGGCAGTTCATTCAATCATGTGAGTTTCTGGAATTTTAAGTTCCACTTCTCTTGCTTACACATATAAATATTTGCTGAACACTATTCAACTATATTTTAATACTAGTAAAATAGCATCTTTTTAGACCTTCAGAAAATTTGATAATGAGCAGAAATTCTTTCTTCTAAAATAAAAAAGCACCTCAAAACTCCCTAGGACATATATTGAAGTAAGTCAGTACCTTAGCGGACAGTTGATATAGTTAACAAACGTCGCCAAAACTGTCCTCCTTGCTGCTCGCTGCTTAGTGAACAAAGGAGCTCACCAACCTTACTCTCATAAAAGACAGCAGAGAACATGATGAAGAAGACGATGAAGTCTCCAGCTAGTCATAGTCGCCGCACTCCCGCTCGTCGACGAGGCTATCACCCCAGTGATTCTCTTGGTAGAGGAGTCAACAAGATGAGCTTGAACGATTTACTCACTGGAACGCCGAACAAAAGATCATCGCAAACTTTTGTTGGAACCAACACTCGGCGAGATCATGTCCCCGACCTTGCTCAATCCGGGCGTACCTCCAACGAAGGTCGATCCGATGAGATGACACAACATCGACTTTGCACGCACCAACGACGATTCATTCGCAGAGAACCACCAGAACAGCCAACCTCTCCCCCGAGGAAAAAGCAACCGGTACAAAAGCAGATGGACCGATCCGTATTGTGTCAAATGGGTCAGATATTTCTGATGATGAAGAAGAGGTGAGTAGAGCTCCCTGTATTACAACTCGGTCTGTATATGTCTTTGCTTTTCTAGAGATATTCTTGACTAGTCACATTAACATAATCCTCCAAATTCTATTTCACTAGGGAATCAAACGTCTTTCTGGAGAAGTCAATTTGCATTGGAACAAACAGGATCCCCGCTGCCTCAGCAGGATGACAGTCCTCGTTGGTAGAAACTCTCAATTAAAAACAAACACGACAGCTTTTCTTTTTGCGATGATTAGAGGCATCCCCATTGTCACCTACGAATGGCTCACAAAGTCGTTGAAACAGGGAGAGTTCCTTCCGATGGATAATTACCTCATCAAAGACGACAGCGCTGCCGAGGGCATCGACGTGACTAAAAAGCTTTTCGATACGTCCGTTCCTCTCAGTCAAGCGATTGAAAATGGAATTGAAGCAAGCTCCAAAGGGGGGATCCTTGGCGGTTATGTGTTCTGTCTATGTCAGGGTGTGGGTCAAGAGGAAAACGACTTTACCAAGAAGGAGCTCCTCGTCCTCCTAGAAGCTGCAGGCGCAGGAGAACTGACACCGAACGTGCTCGAGGAGACTGACGGCACGATTAACAACCTTCTCGTAGTTACGAGTATGACGCCAACCAAGCAGCAGATTGAGTTTGCAAGGGAGTTTGACACCGTTGGGGGAATGCGAGTGACCAGCATGCTCGTTCTCGAAATCTTGTTGCTCCAGAGCAAGACTCCTTTGGAGAGGCTGATCAAAGCAAAAGAGAGGGTGGCTGCAATGAAGGATGCAGCTTCCGCAACAGGATCTGACACAGAACTCTTCAGGACGAACCTCGTTGAAGTCAACCGCTCCCTTAGCAAACCAGACGAAGGCGATAAGAATCGTGGAAATCTCGGTCGCGGTGGTACGCTTCAAATCGTGGAGAGTGGATCGAAAAAGTATGTGCGCTACTTCGATCAAGATAGAAACCTCAAATTCAAGGCTGCGGCTCCATTGGAATTTGTAGCACGCAATGAACGAAGCGTGTTTGGAAATGCCGGACAACAAAATGTGTTTGCTTAGGAAGTTACAAATGAAGCAGGAGACCAGACGATGTGGCGCAGACACCACTTTTGGTTTCATCGTCGCGAGCAGCTCGATACGTTTTTGGTGATTTTGTTTGGAATTGATGTCGATCCATCGACCAATCAATCAATTCTTGAGGAATGGTACGACGAGTCTGGCAAATTCTGCGAAAGTGAATTCAATGTGCCCGCTCACGTTATTGTGAAGGATGAAGATGCGATCGATGAGGAATTACCGGTGAGGGAGACTGTGAAACCAAGAGCCGCAGAGATTTGCGAGCACGGATGCGACCCTTACGCAGCATCCCGTATCTACTGAAGAACCCCTTTGTTGACAACGTAATAGTAAAAATAGAATATGTATTACAAATGAGACTTGATAGTATTAATTCTCTCTTATATGATTCATTTCCCACCTCTCGTGTATCTCATTGATGATAGTGCAGCAGTCACAAACCACTTTACTGCACACATGCCACAGATTACTTCTTTGGTTCCTCCGTCGTAAACTCTCCCCGATGATGTAGAGTATTGCTTGTGACAACAGTAGCATCATCGTCGTCTTCATCAATGGGAGGATCTTGGGTGGGGCTCACAGCAGTAGTAATATTAACTTGATTTAGATTACACATCACGTGCTGATGAGTATGTTTGGGGGAACCAACAGGATCCCCGCAGCCTCCGCAGGATGACAATATGCATAAGAAGAGAGAGAGAGATCTCAGCTTAAGTAAAGGTATATATATATATATATATAATTGGACTAAACCTACTCTAATCCCCTTTATATTCCCTATTCCTTTGATTGTTCCCCTCTCCACTTTTGGTTCCTTTTCATCCTCTTCTCAAGAACAGTGTCGTGATCATTTCTTTCTGTACAAGTCCTTTGATGCTCGTCCAATTGTGTTATATAATTGAACATTCTCTGGCAGTCTCCATGTTTACAATGATACATGTTTACAGCTCCTACAGCATCCGTCGGAAACTTGGTTTTCCTTTTCCCAATATAGCCATGAATCCTGACATTCCTTCTCTCCAAATAGTCGCCCCCGGCATGCATTGTGGTAGAGTGGAAAGTTAACAGAGTGCATTTATCCACAGTAACTTTCTTTTCGCTGAAGTAAAAAGATGTGTTATCCTCGAGCGTGAAGATCGCAGACAGAAAAGGATCTTGGCCTTCAACTCCGTCAGTGTGTAGAACCTGTCTAACACAGCCTTTTTCACTTATTAGCAACTGCATGGCATGAAGATGATCATAGTCTTTGTTGATAGTCTTTGCGTAGTGAATCATCTGCTCCCGAACGGCCCACAAAAAAACGATTTTCCTTTATCTCCAAATTAGTAAATACTCGTTGGAATCTCTTCTGTTCACCTTTATCTCGCTCACCATACTTCATGTTGAAAATAGGATTCACTCTCTCATTGTCATACTCATCACGAATCAATTTGCTGGCGGGTTCGATTATTTGACCGAAGATGTGATGTAAACTTATGATTGAGACGCCGTCACTGTGTGGAGGAAAAAACAGAGCCATCATTGTATTTTCTTGTTGGCGAGAGGGCTGAAAGAAGTTTCTTCATGTCACCACTATTGTTGGTGGCTTTCGTTCTCCTTGTGTTTACCATTGTCACTGTCACAGTGGATGATGTGGTGGTGGTGGATGATGTGGTGGATGCCCTCTGAAGGAAGAGTCTGCGCAGTAGATGGATTACAGGACGAAGGGGCAATGATGTAGATGTGTGCCTTGTGAAATGGCTTCTGAGTTTTTTTGGTCACCAATTTGGGCTTCTTCGTGCTAGACCCATCTTTTTTTTCCACACACCGTCGCCCAAATGACACTTCGTACATATGGCCAGTCCACAGAGATGACGTCACTGTTTCAGCCTTAGCGAGTCAAGTATGAAGGAATCCCGGTCTCTGACACAGGCAGATGTCCGTGGAAGCCCTTGCTTGATACAGTCGAGTTGCTCCAACTATACCCCCCGGGGGTATAAGAATTTCAGGCTAGGCTGGGTCTGGGGGGGTATAAGTCGAAATGTCAGCTGCGTCTCCTCCTAATCTCTAGTAATTAGGGAGGGGGGTATAAGAACTTGAACCCTAGGCTGAGATTTGGAGGGGGGGTATAGGCAAGTTTGGGGGGTATACTTCGAGTGCTAGTCCTGCCGAGAACTGACACATGCCGTGAACTGACCCATCGAGGTAACCCCACGTGTTTACAGTGAGATTACCTTTCCTATTTAGTTTTTATTTCTGATCTTTTTTTTGATTTGGGTCAGGATTCAAATTTGACGCAATTTTTGCAACTCCCAACGCACACCCTACGATGCCGTCAATGATGCACAACACCTCTATCACCATTGAATATAAGTCTACCCGTCTAGAAATATAGTCACTAGACCGATTTTTCATGCTCTTTCGATTGCACTAGGCGGCGGATGACGATATTGAGCGTGTAGCAACGTATCCGACGTTTTATCCACATCATCGTTTTTCCCCTCAATTTCGGCGCATCATGGTGAAGACGTCGGTAGTGAGTGGCAAAACAGTTGAATGATGCCATGCCGCGTTATCCCTGGCTCTAATACATAATTAGGCGGCGGATTGGCCTGAAGGTCTTGGGATAATATAGGCAGTTGAAGTTATATAAGGTATTAGCAAGCGAGACGTGAAATATCCAACTAACGCAACTCCACAACGATGCACAACACACCTACAGCACCATCAAATAGCACTCTTACCATCCATAAACATGGTCCATAGACCTATTTTTTAAGGGGTTTCCGATGGTGTCGGTTGCAGCGAGCCGCATTGAGCGTGTAGCTACCTATCGGCCGTTATATCAGCGGCACAATTTTGGTTCACAACAATGGCATATCATGGTGCTGACGTCGGCAACGAGTGACATAACAGTCGAATAATGCCATACCACGGTATTGGCGACTCTAATATGATAATAGAAGGCGGGATGAGGCGTCGGTCGCGGGAGTATGCACGATGCCGATGATAGACAGACCATTGGCATCAATTCCACCATTGGACAGACAGCAGGCTTGGAATTGACCGCCCTCCAACTCTTGATGCTTGCAGTTGGGCGCCTGGCGGGCAAACATTTATGTCTGATGTAAAAAGTAAGATACATGAGCTTCAAACCGGTCAAGTTGGCCCAAACTTAAATCACAGCTCGCTGAGCTGGCGGCGACATGGTGTCCCGTTGAAGGAAAGAAGGCATGCTCTTACGACATGGCCTGTCTTTGCCTTGTAGACTACTGCAGTAATGCAGTGAGTAGTACGCAACAATCAATCTATATAGGGGATTTTTATCCTGCTGGAACGTTGAAATAATATAAGCTCGAGGACCGGCTCCTCTTAGTTGTCCCATCGTATTATGTAGGGGAGAAGGCATGTTCCAAACATGGCCGTTCTTTGGCCTTAATGATTAGTGTTACAAATGAAAAGTGTTTCTGAACACATATTCTTATCATTTAAATAGAAGTACACTCCACTTGTGGAGAGGTAGTTATTGTGAGGTGAACTGTTCGGCAGTGTTACGCAACACTCAATCCTAATGTGGATTGCGCAATCATGAGAGTTAAATACACTCGTCGTGGCATAATTGTGAAGGTGTTCAATATGTGTGGATAGATAACCACAGTTTCCAGTTCCGAGTTGCATTATTTGGTCGTCTCTCTCAGACCTGCAGCAGTCAGAACAACACAACACCGAGCTAGGGATGCGTCGATGTATGTTGTGCATAGAGTAGTTTTGGATGACGGCTATGCCGCTCCTAACGTATGAATTAGATGTTCCGAGATGAACTGAAAACTACCGTGAACTGAGTTTATCTCGAGTTGGAGCCATGTTGGAAACAATGGTGCATATGCTGGCAGAAGTGTGAGCTTGCCCAGGTAGTTGGATGTGTTTAACCATGAACACGATGCCATTACCTTAGATGTAGCAGTGGTATCATAGACAAAGAACAAGCGGAATTCAATGCTCTGCATTCAATATTCGTGTCTGATGATACACTTTATCATTTAAATCGGAAAAATTAGGCGTCGTGACTTTGACCGAACCATTGCTGGGGCATGGTTTTCACTTCCCTTCTCAGATGTTGATGCATGAACCAATAGCAACCATCACTTATTCCCCATTTTGATCCGTGTTAAGGCTTGTGGATTGATCACCCATCGTACCTTTTCACATTTCTCGCGCACTCTTTAACCCACAGAGTAGTCCACAATGACTCATGGTTTGTTAGTTCATTGGCTGGATGATATAGCTAGGGGTACCTTTCCACCTCATTCTTTTGGCTATCCATTTCGAGTTCATATATAAGTGAAAGTGTCTCACCAATTCCAGAGGCAACGGCACACTGATGAGTTTCTCGCCAGATTTGGCTTGATATTTTTGTGTGTTGGCTTCTATTGTGCTCCAAGGACCGCTAAGTGTACTTCATGATTTCGAGTTGAGGGCTTATCTTTCAGAGATTCCTTGAATACTACATGAAGGAGAGAGTAACACTGTAGCGATCAGATGTTTTAGTATATCTGAAAGGGGAGGCGCAGCTATTCAGCTTCCTGGATAGTTTTATGACATCATTCGTTCTTGCGAGTGATTCTACAAGTACGAGAACGTAACTCCTACAAGATACTACGTTTAACAAGAGCTCCAGTTCACAGTTCCTGAAGAAGAAGGAAGAAGCATGTACAACAAGATGCAGGTCTTGTAGTTGTATGATAATTCCCCGAGGACCGAGATAAAGGAGAGGAGATGAAAAGACCTGTGGTACCAGATATGTCTCATGCATATCTTCGGATGTTACGTTGAGGCGATATGCCCCTGGACTTCACCCAAGCAATATCTGCCATGTTCGGCTGAGGAACGGAACTTTCAGAGTTGCCAGTCACCTATGAAGCCTTACTAGACAACTTTGTTGCTCTTGGATATCTGTCGGCGTTGATTTCATCTCCGTGATGATGCAAGGCGTCAGTTCTATGAGTTACCACTCTGTCCCTCTACATGCGGTTGGTTGATTGTTTAGATCCCACTGCTCCTTCGTCTGAAATCAAGACCCTGAAGAGTGTTCGCTATGCTCTACAAAAGGATACGGCCTAGATGAGAATGAGCCCTGCTTGCTTTCTCCATAGAGGACAATTGTGAACTGATATCTTGGCTTATTGCCAAGATTCCCAATGAATCGAGAATGTTTGTGACTCTCTACGAGCTCTCTGCGGTGACCCAATTCCGATTCTTCAGAAAGGACGTTGTTAGGCTTTGCGTGTGTTACATCAAGGCAGCAAAGCAGCAACAATTGAACAAGTGATCGCTTGAATCTTCCACTATTAGTGCTAAGATTTTGTCGTCATGTTCAGAATTGCTTGCTACAACAGGTCCAGCTATCAGAAAATAATTTCGATAACAAGGTTGGATCGGCTTGGCCTAGTGCCTGCAATTGAAAGGGACATGAAGTTGTTCTTTTTACCTTGAGGCTGGAAGAAGCCATCCAATTCATTATTGATCTGAGGTCGGAATGAATGCGAATAGGTGAAGACCCTATCCCTTGTGCTACAATGTTGTTAGGGTTAGGCTGTGCGGGTTCAATGAGGTTATAATTTTAAGAAGATTGGATGGCACCAGACGTACCAATGCTGCATCCATACTTGGGATTTCTTTAGAGAAGCGCCCTCATATTCTTGATACCTCAAACAAAGATTTTTCATGGCCAACCGTTGCTAAGATAGAAGAGTTAAAAGCGCAAGGGTGAGTCCATCGTTCTACCTTCATCTTTCTCTTCTCCGCTTGTGCTAATATTAGCGTTTTTAAGTTGTTTACCCATTCTTTTAATTCTTGGGCCAGGTGATTTCCTTCACATTGGCAAAGGAAGAATTCATGCTTTTCGTAAGGTTGATTGGAGTAAAGAACCTAATGCGGATGATTGTCACTTTGAAATGAGGAAAAAGTTAGGCAATGATCTCGGAGAGGGTAAAAAAGACAACAGGTGTGTTTCGCTTGCTTGGGATTGGATAAACAAGGGCCGCACTAGCCTGGGTGTAGCAAGAGAGATATCAACTTCTTTGAAAGCACACAACAGAAAAGCCTCTTCCAATCGGTCTAATGTAGATGGCAACGGCGAACAGATTCTTGGAAAGGTGATGCATTTCAGCATCTCTCTTGCCACAATGCTGTACCACAAGTTCCAAGACACAGCAGCTGGAGACAAAACCAAGGCTATGGACCTGGAACTTGTTAGAGGCATGATCCCAGTAATCAATTGGGCAAAAGATAGATTGAAGGAAGAAGAAATCATCCTTCAGTCAAACGATCTCGTAGATGACGCTGATGAGGGAATGGGTCCAAATGATGTCCATCATGAGAGGTATGAGTGTGCCATCTGTTTCTGCGAGTTGTGGTGTTATTATGTGGAAGCAATTCCAAAAGACAAAAACGAGGATAAGACATTTGTTTGTATTGAATGTTTTCATTCTAAAAACCAAACATTCAAATCGAAACCTAAGGAATTGTATTGTATCGGAAGAGAATGAAACATCTATCAGCAAATCAGCTGCTGCAAATCGGTAATTTCTTCCATAAACTTACTCAAGAGAGGAGTTGCTGGTGGCAATCTCAGATCACATTTGTCGATGATCATCGGACTGAGGCAGGTATACAATAGTAATATGATTCTAGTATCCAATTTGAAACCAATAATAATAATCATAGTGGGGAGGCAATTGAAGAGGAAACGATCTAAGTGCCCAAGTGCCACCTGTCTACTTCTGCGGTCAAACGTGGAGGGTAATGGGCAGGCCAAGACTGAGCGGCAAGAATACAATACCTTCTACACAACAAGAGCTTGGTGTGACATCTTTTATGTGATCATAGCAAGTGCAAGGGAGGAGACGGCACTGGTCTCTCTTCTTTGAAGTTCGGCCAACATCACCCTCGTCCAAGTATGGAGCGTAATTCTCAGAATCATCCAGCAAAGATTAGGGATCATACTGTTACTGTGATATTGACTGTCCAATGAGGTACCCTGCAGAAGGGTTAGGGCAAGTTGGTAACAGATTTGTCGGGGGGACGATTCTGAAAGTTACCATAGTAACTGATGCTGTGAGGGCAGTGGCGACCAGTTGATTTCCTGAGTTACTCAAGTAACAATCTCACAGACTTGATCAACTGGCTTGGTGTACAATAGTACATAGAATGTTGTTTCTTTAGAGGGACAGCCATCTGAAAAGTAAGATGGGAAGAACCCTCATTTGTTCACATGTATGTATGTCACAAGTCAAGAGGAGTGGAGTGGCTGTTACCCGCCTGTAACAATCTTGGATAATTGGGGTGTAGGTGGTGGTGGAGGAGGAGAGAATGCCAGTAATGTATTGGGAGGCAACAAAGCCTACAACAAAGCTGTGCAATCCTTCTCTTGCAGGGTCTACAACAGCAACCACTGTTTGGGGTTGCCCTCTTTTCGCCCCTCTATTTCCTTCCTCCAAAAACCACAATTTTGTGAGTTGTAAGCAATGTCTAGCATAAATTGACCACATTAGTAGTCAGTGATGCAATCAAAATTGGAGAGCCTACTTTTGGGATCTCTCCATCGAGCATAAGCAGTCTGTGTTTCTGAAACTCATGTTGTATGACTATCCATAGCAACGTCATGTCTGCATTCACTCCTATTAGAATATAACACTTTGTAAAACGAGAAAAGAGAAGATTTGTCATTCAGTGCCCTAAAGTTCACCTACTAAAGTACCCACCAGTTTCCCATCCACTTTTCAACGGCAAGTGCCGGCCAACAGCCACAAACAAATGACAACAACAACACTGATAGTACTATTACTTGGATTACTTGTGAGAGTGATTCCTATAACAGAATAATAATAATACTGCCCTACAAAAGACACCTACATAATGAAATATTGTAGTAGGGGAGCTAACCCCAAAACAAAAAGAGTACTTCACAGCCGCTTGAAAAACAACATCACAGCAGTAAAAGGAGGAGTGGCGAAACAACCAAAGGAAGAGAGTCGACGCATCATCGACTTACCTCTGCCTATGATGGAGGACAAGCAACCGCCACCGCCAAATACTGATGATCTTGTTCGCCTTTTCGATGTATTATGCCACGCCGACTCAACAGTTACACAATTCTACAACCGTCAGTTAAAAAAAACAAACAAGAATTTGAATAAAAAAGCCTACCAACTGAACTTTAAGAAATTTGGGACTCCATTGGCAGAGCTAAAGTCCACCGAACCACACTACGTATTGGAAACTCTTGTCCCAGAATTGCTAGTCAATAGGTCCCTTGTCAAAGAGTGTTCTGGTAGAAAAGATCAGGACGAGGCTACGATCTTTGAAAACAAATCGAAGCAGAAAGGGCGAGTAAAAATTTTCATCAACTTCGGATGTATTGAGGAGTCTCTCATTCCCATTTGGCGCAGTAAATCGAAAGATTTTGACTACATCAAGGCTGGAAGTAACCTGAGCAATGATGACCTTCAATTGGCATTGAAGCTTGTTGGGAAGAACATCAAAAATATTGGTGTAATACTTCTCCTTGTTTTTCAGTTCAAGACTCGCATGTGGCTGAGCAAGATAACAAAAGCACCCGATGGTGATGACGACTTGGCAAATTTGGAGGAGGCGAAACAAATCTTGTCACTACTTGAGAATGTTATGACGAAGCACTTGTCAAATGCAAATTCCGTCACCAGGACGTGTTGGACTTTTGCATCATATGCCGATCCGGGGCATGATATTTACTTCCACCACAGCATGCGGCGTTACAGAGAGAATTGTCGTGCATTGTACCTCAAACAGCTAGAAAGGTGGAAAGACTCGACAAATATCACTGAAGATGTAAAGCTAGAAAGACTCTTCTTCTTTCATGCTGCTGTGATAATGAGTGGTTCGCAAGGATGCTCAGACGAAGATGGGATAGAAAGACTCAACCTACTCATTTCGGGGAAGAGGACAGGATCTCTATCAGTTTGTATGCCTCTCCGGAACTCTGATTTTCTTGAATACGTCGATTTTCTAGAGGACCTACTGAAGAGTACAAAATCTCAAGGTCTGGATATGCTTCGGGTTATTGCATTCTTGGAGCTAGCAATCTTATGTGAGACAGTATGGAAGACTGAATTACCTTCTAGTTATCTGGACATTATGAGAGTACCACAACTTGCACAGAAGAAGGCTCGTGTCACATTGAATGCCATTGGTATCATCAATGGGGTGGGTATTGATAGCCATGTGAAGAGGTTCTTCACCAAAGTGTTGGGGTATGGATATTCAAAGGACAAGTTAGATGCCCTTCTAGATTTACTGGACACGCAGACCGCTGCCAACGTCAATGACAACATTGCGGAAATTGGTCAAAAGTTGAGGAATGTTAAGAAGAAAGGAAAGCATTGGAATCATGATCAACTTTGGCTTGCAGAAGTCTTTGATGACCTAGGAAGTATCAACAAAGAGATGAGAGATCTATGTTCACACTGGCTTGATGTGTATGAAATAGTTTCGTTGAAAGCAATTAATTAATCAAAACAGTCAAACATATCATCATCAATGCCTGGCGGCTGTTACTCCAGATGGACCACCAGCAGTTATTGCTGGCGGCTCTGTCGTCGCATCTGTATCCGCCGCTTCCTCCCCTGGTAAATCCCTTCTCTCTTCTGGTGACGACGTTGGCAACATGCTGGCTGCCGCCGATGGCGGCTTGGTTGTGTCATCTCTACCCATCCTTCCGCCGGCTCTCAATCGGGTGAATCACTTCTTTCCGGTATCATTGGCAAGGAGGTGGTGTCAACAACAACATCCATTGAGACTCCCAACTCATCTCTGAGGGTCATTATCACCCCCCAAGACCAGATTGGTACTGCTGTGACTCAAAAATATCATCTTTTTTGTTGGCACTCCCCCCCCTTCACCTCCTGACCAAAAAAGCAACATCCAACGTCATTGCACCGGCAGCGAGCAATGCATTGATTGAGCCAGTTGGAGTTTTCAGGCAATCCCTCAGGGTTTGATCAAAAGTTATTAACACTTATATGAGAGTGCTGCTGTCTAGTGCATTTTCCATGGCAGCATATTATGCACTGCTTTCAAACACTCCACAGGTGACAGAGGTATTATTGTAAGTGGCGGATGAGGAGCCTACTGTTGTTATAATGTTGTTCATCATTTTGAAGGACTCTATGTGTATAGCCAGAAGAGCATTAAATGGCGTCGATGGAGTGCCAGACTCGATCAACTGCAACACACACGTCGAGAGTACGTAGGTGAGTTTTTACCCGTAAGTAAGGTACCACTCTACCAACTCTCTACCAACTCTCTACCAACTCTCTACCAACTCTCTACCTCTCTCTACCAACCCTCTACCAACCCTCTACCAACCCTCTACCAACTCTCTACCAACTCTCTACCTCTCCCCACCAACGTTTTCTTCTCCCCATGCCACTACTGTTGCTCTGCAGGAGCACAGACCTGAGAGAAGCCAAGAACTGACCCTCGCCAAAAAAATATCCCAGATGTCATATCACATAAGGAAATTATGTATAATATTACATTACGCTACTAGAAACACTTCTATCCATTACCCCACGCTGAGCGAGGGCGAGCCAAACAGCGCCGTAAAGACGTTCTAAACTTAGATGCAAGTATATTATTACCATCACCTCAAGGACGACCGGAGCAGGAAGCTGCAGCCATATCAGAACACTCGGTGGTGTATGTGTACGTGGGTCACTGCGGCGAGTAACAAGTTGCCCAGCCGAACAGACGATCAGCCTGATCTAAAAGAAGAGAAAACTTCAGCTGAGAACGCCCAGAGAGGCGAAGATACCATACGATTTCTTGAACCCATCCCTGCGATCCTATTAGGATTGAATGGCAAAAGAGAGAGAAGGCAAGATGGTCTCTTCTAGTGACGAGATGGCAAAAGTCCTACATCCTACACTAGATGAATGAGGCAACTCACAGACGGCAACTCTACGAGCGGTTGGACGAAGACCTCACTCACATCCTTCATGAAGGATGGCTTCTTACGAGAGTTGTTCAGCACGTAGCCGTAGCATAAAAAGTCCCAAGAAAGATTCAAGGGATCCTACGCTACAATATTTTACGCATGCATAAACAGCCAGCCACCAATCTATTCGAGCAAAAGGAATGAAGGCCGAGCAAAAGGAAGGGGAAGGTAGAATGCAAGCAGGGCTGACATGAAAACAAGTTTTAGTGGCGGCAAGTTCTGTTTTCTCAAAATGTCGCCAACTTTCTCAAGTAATGCCAGCTGTGGTGTGTAGTGATGATGTTATAAGGCGACTTTGATTTGATTACCCACTTATGCACCCCCCCCCTCATTTTGAGAGCCAGACCCAAGATGGTGCGGAACAAGTACAGGTGCAGAACCACACGGTGCCTTCTAGAAGCTGTTATTGTCTCAAAAGCAAGACATCTTGTGCCGGTATGACGTTTTTACGAGAAAGACATATTTGGATGTGATAGTGGTTGTTTTGGGTATTTGCTGTACCCACTGGGTATCTGGCGTTCTGCATTTGGGGGCGTTCTGACCCCCCCTCCCCCTCACTTTTTGAATTTAGGGGTGCATAACGTGGGTAATCAAATCAAAGTCGCCTAATGCCACCTAACCCTCTTCCGATCTCTACCAACTCTCTACCAACTCTCTACCAACTCTCTACCTCTCTCTCTACCAACTCTCTACTAACTCTCTACCAACTCTCTACTAACTCTCTACCAACCCTCTACCTACTCTCTACTGTACTGGTATTCTTACTTACATACATACCCTCTACATACGTTTCAACGTGTGTGTTTGCTGGCTTGGTGTACAAATAGTACATAGAATGTTGTTTCTTAGAGGGACAGCCATCTGAAAGTAAGATGGGAAGAACCCTCATTTGTTCACATGTACGTATGTCACAAGTCAAGAGGAGTGGAGTGGCTGTTACCCGCCTGTAACAATCTTGGATAATTGGGGTGTAGGTGGTGGTGGAGGAGGAGAGAATGCAGGGCACTCCCAACACAATGTCTTTATCCAATAATGAAGTCAATTTGTGCTTTAATAAATGCACCAAATTCTATCGTCCATGTGACATTCCCGATCAACCAAACAGGAGCGTTAAACCTTCCATCCTCGTGTCGAACCCAACTTTGCTATTGTGGTAGACACCGCTGAGCTTCTAGGAACCCTGTTCCACCTGCAATCTGTAGAGAGGGAGCACATGCACATTGCAAATATGCATCGAATCCTATCATAACTCACCGTACAATGACAAAGCAAAGGTTATCACCGCCTGTGAAGGCATTCATCTGCTATGCTCAGATGTAGCTACTGCAAGCTTCTATTCTAGCACAGACAGTGGTGATCATTCCTCATGAAGGAAAAACCCGCAATCCTCTTCGGCTACTCAAGTACGAACACTGATATCATATCATTCTTTGTTCCGTCTACTCAATACATTTGCCTTACACTGTGTGCTCATTCTTTGACTGACACTCCAAGGTCTCCTCAAAGAAGCTAATGCGACCATTGATGAGGACCACCTATGCCAACTCACTAGAACGTGATCGAACTTCTTTCTGTTCAAACTCTCCACAACTGGATAAAGAAGCATGAGAATTATACATTTGATCAAATACTCACTTGAGTTCCAACATCTGACTACAACTTCTCGTCATAGCTCATATACTCATTGACTGACGATTTACCAAAGACAATTAAACTCGGCATGTCACATTGACGTCAATCTAAACTCCCACGCCCAATCCAAGCAGAAAGTGTTCTTCGGCATTTCAACAGAACTCATCCACTGCAAAATATCCGAATTTCATCTGTGGCATTCTCAACACATCGGCGAAATCTCCCCTCAAACAAGTTGGAGTAGCCAAATAGTTTGCGATCGATTTGTAGTATTGTAGTAACAGTGAAAAGCGATCGAATCTGCCACTGTATCGGCATCGAAGCACAATCATAGTCAACGTACTAAACAGTTTTGATAATAGAAGGCTCCCTTCTTTCTCGACAATAATCATTGTCAACGTACTAAATAATAGAAGGCTCCCTTCTTTCTCGACAATAATCATCGTCATGGCAATTAGACATATCAAGCCATCGAACTTTCCAGTAGTATAAACTTCTAAGATCATATCAAAGAGTAGTCAAACCCTTCTTGGAACAAAGTTTAGGCCGTCTAAAAGTTTCCCTCTTGGATTCCAATGGTCTATCCAAGGTATTCGTTGTCATAGTAAGTGGACATTGCATCTTGCTTATCCATCAAACACCTGACCAACTGCACAACTGTGCTTCCTCGAAGATGTTAACATAAACAACCTCACTTCAGGAAATAATAAAAGTCTACTGC